>PQWD01012710.1:0-14878 GCA_019425675.1 Leucinodes orbonalis | reverse complement strand
GCTAAAAGCCAGAGGGCAGAGACAGCCAGCCCCGCCGAGTATTTAGCCGACGAGGAACAATGCTCAAAGTAAACTTTAGATTATTCCCCGTCGCCAGGGTGCACCGGCCCAAACGTTACCGTTCCCTGCCGAATTAAATTCAACAAGGACAAGCAACAGTCCAAGCAACAGGAGGTAACCCGGCATGCACCCCACCTTTTTTTTTTTTTTTTTTTTTTTTTATCGTCAGGAAAGGCCTCGCCTACCGCGCCCTTGGGGAGGGGCGCCGGTTATGTGGACTAGTGCGGCAAAGATGGAAGGTGCCGCATTTACCACTAAAACCTGACGGGGCCTCTCGCGCATGTAGGACGGGCAAAGGTGTCAGCGACCTTATACTCATTGCCCGCCCTGCGCTCTACGGACGTCTCCGTCGACGGGAGCCTCAGGCCACTGAGGACTGCCCGACCTTCGCGGGTACCTGTGCAATGCAGTAGTGGTTCCCCAACCAACTACCTGCTGGTACCACCCGCGGCATGTGCCTTTCCGGCGGCTTGCCCGCCCTTGGAGGCGGCTCGCCCGCCCTTGGCACCGCTGCTGGCCTTCTTGCTCGGGGTTTGGTGCACCCGAGCTACCCACGACATGATTTGCCGGCCGTTCCTTGGCAGCGCATAAGACGCAGGAAGGAGCGGCTACGCAAGTAGCCGCGAGATGACCCGAAAATCCGCAGCGGTAACAGAGACCGCTGCGGTCCACCTCCGAAGGACACTTGAGCTTGTGTGTCCAAGCTCAAGACACGAAAACATCTGATGGGGCGAGCATCCCAGCTGAACTCGCGCGGAGCCCACCCCACCAAACGTCCCAAGGCCACAAACACCTTTGCAGCCTCCACAGGGACCTGAGCCCATGCTGAACCCAGGCCACGCCCGTTGCGTCGTATCTCTGCGACTTTGATTTCGCCCTCCTTGCAACCCCCCTTCTCGGAGATGGCTTTGGCGAGTTCTTCTTTGGATATTGAGTCATCCAGGCCAGTGAACCGCAGCTCCCTGCTCTTCACCGGCCTGGTGACCCTAACTTCATCTCCGAGAACCTCCTTAAGCCGTGTCGCGAATAACTCGGCTTTTTCGGCGTCCGTGCCGGCTAACTCTATAATGCGGCGGCCACCGGTTATGGCGTTCCGCATTCTCATCGGGCCGACCCCAAGTTGGCCGGGGTCGATTTGCTCCCGGGCCTTCGCGAGGACAACCCCGTATGTCAGTCCCCTCTTTTCTGCCTCCATGTCCAGGGTCAGCACCACAGCCGGTGCTTTGGGGACCCGGACTTGGGGCCGCTTCCTTTTCCGCCGCCGCTTGGCGGGCTTCTTCTTGGCGCTTGCGGGCAGAACCGCTGTAGGAGTTGGCGCCGGGGCGGTAGTATTCGCCGGAGGACCTCGCGCGGCAGATGGTAGTGCCGCCGTTGATTTGGCCTTCTTTTTCCTTTTCGCCACTGTAGCCCAGGTTTCCTCAACCTGAGGAGGCGGGTCAGTGGCAGCTGACACAGGCTTAGCCTTAGTGGCAGCTCGCGCGCTCGACCGCGTGGCGGGAGCAAGATCGGACGGTGCAACCAAGTCCATTGGGCTGAGCGAGCGTGGCACAGACTCGGGCGCAGGAATCGCCAGAGAAAACGTGCGCTCAGCTAGAGCCTTCTCTACATGGGCGGCGATGGTGGCCGCCAGCGTCTCGGCCGAGGTGTTGTCGGCTACGGCGCCAGCCATTTGCGATTTTCGAGACTTGACGTAGATCTCGTCAAGCTCGTTACGCATCTTCTCGATTTGGCTGGCCTGCTCGCAATTCTGCTTTCTGAGACGCTCCACCATCTCCTGCAGTGCGCCTACTTCTTTGTCCGGGGTGCGCTGGGTGAGAACCTGCGCAATGGACCCCAGATCTTGTGCCACTTCTTTGAGGGCCTTCACGAAGGTTCCCTTCAGATTGCCGGACTTCTCGGCCACTCTCAAAATAAGTTTCGCGTTGCCCGTAAGACGCGCGTTGAGCTCCCCAGTGGTGAGGTACTCACTGGGGGCTTCCCCCTCGCAACGCAGCTTCGCCGGAACTACGCCGTACCTTAATGCAGGCGACCATGCCCGCCATCTCTTCCTCGGCCCGGAGCTGCAGGTCTCGCTCTTTGGCCTTGTTCAGAGCCTCCTGCGCTTTGGCCAGCCCTACATATTCACCCGTCGTGGGCGACCACGTCCTCTCTTAGGAGCATTCCCCGATGTCTGGGGATGCCCTCGCTTGTCTCGCCTCGCCTGAGGCGGCAGTGTCTTCTTCGGGGCTGGTCGCTTGCGCCTAGCCCCTGAGTCTGAGAACAAAGACTGGGTACTACCGTAAAGGCCCTCCCCATCGAGTCGGACAAGTAATCCTCCGAATCCGTGTATTGGATGTCAAATCCTGCAGTTTGCTGAAGGCACAGGTGTACGTGCCAGAGCAACTGAACAGGACGAACCAAACTCTCAAACAACTCCTCCCTACTACCCGACGCGACCGAAGCCGCGGCACAGTTGGAGCCCCCCCAGATACGTGGGCTGCCCGCCTCGAGAGGCGGAGGATTCTCCAGCAGCGCTAGCTGCTGTACCCTCCTGGGGTATTAGTTTTTTGCTGCAACTGTCCATTTTGCTTCACTGCTTGCGGGCGCAGTTGCCCCCCCTTCTTGCGCTATGACCGAGACTACCCCCCGGCCATCCATCCCATCGGCACGCCTTCAAACCTTGGGATTTGGGGTTTATTGAGGTTGGCTCCTCTGACCGTGCGAAAGATCGAAAATCGCAACGGTCCCCGGCTCCCAGACGGAGTAACGGTTTGCCCCCCCTGACCGCCCACATACGCCTCTGCTAAAGCAGAGGCAGAGGACAGCCAGCCCCGCCGAGTATTTAGCCGACGAAGAATGATGCTCAAAGTAAAACTTTAAGATCATTCTCCGTCGCCCAGGGTGCACCGGCCCAAACTGTACCGTTCCCTGCCGAATTAAATTCACAAGGACAAGCAACAGTCCAAGCACACGAGGAGGTAACCCGGCACGCACCCCGAGGAGGTAACCCGGCACGCACCCCGCATGCACCCCAACCTTTTTTTTTTTTTTTTTTTTTTTTTTTTTCCGTCAGGAATCCATTTACGGATTTCCCCGCTGTTAGGGATACAGCGGGGGGTATGTGAGACTCGAGCCCTGTAAAGAGGGGCCCACTACTCACTAAACCTGACGCGTCCCGACATGCACTGAGTGGCGAGATCACGGGGACCGCGAGGTTTAACTACCATGATCTCGACCGTGTGTGCTCAACATTGTCAAGCCCGACAAGCCTCCCCTGTGAAGGGGGGGCGACAGGAAAAGCTGGGACGAATGCTAGTTCCCGTCAGACGCTGGAGGAGGAGCGTGCAATGCCGGTGCAGGTATCCCCATACCTGACGCCGGCTGTCCTCCCCCAGTGGGGAAGAGGAGGCGGGTGTACTGCCTGAGTCTTCTTCCCCTTCGTCGCTTGCGGATCATGGGAGCCGCAGGATGTTCTTCGCGCTCCCTCTCCGCTGCCTCCTTGTGTGTCATCACTGCCTCACAGAAGCTTATTGCTGCCTCCCAGGCCCTTCTACTATCCAGCATCGATTTCACGAGGTTTGTCAAAGAAAGTTCCCCGTTGATTACTGTCTCCAAATTATGTCGTTGCGGGGACCACGACGGACAGACTGCAAGCGTGTGCTCCGCCGTGTCCTCCGCTGCACCACACTCGTGACATATCGGTGTCTCCTCTCTACCTATCCGATGAAGATAACGCCGAAGCAGCCGTGGCCGGTGAGCATCTGTGTCAATCGGAAGGAGAGAGATCCGTATTGCCTTTCACGCCAACCGTCAAAAACTGGCAGTATGGCGTCAAGGGTTTTTCTTCCAGACTGTGATGATGTTAATTCAGTCTTCCATTGGTGGACTAATATTTCTTGCACTTGTTGGCGGATTGACACCCCATCTTCAACCGGTAAGTCCCTTGTGTCACCTTGTGATTTCCGCCATTCATAAGTCCGTGCAAGAACCTCCGCCTCAAGTTCCCATGGCGGTGTATTAGCCAATACACAGGCCACTGATCTGGCAACGGTTGTGTAGCAGCGCGCCACCCTTTGAGCAATAGCTCTTTGCGGCTTTCGCAACGACACCAAATTCTTATTGTCCAGCGATGCTGCCCATACAGGCGCCCCATAAAGCGCCATACTCTTGAGTATGTTGGCATAGAGTCGTCGGCACAACACACTAGGGCCTCCAAGGTTGGGCAGGAGCCATCCAAGAGTATCTGCAGCTTTTAATAGCCGCGGCGCTAGTTTGGTGAAGTGGGCGTGGAAGGTCCACCGGCTGTCTAATGTTAAGCCCAAGTACTTAAGCTCCGATCTTACTTCTATTGGAACCCCATCAACATTTATGTGAGTCCCCGATGCGATTTTCTTGCGGGGACCATGGAAGTAAATTGCCTTCGTTTTATGTAGGGACACCTGAAGCCCTAATCGCCTAATCCTCTCTACAATGAGTGTGCCGCCCACCTCAGCTACACTTGCAATTTCTTTGTAGTTGTTTCCCCGGACCGTGACGAGAGTGTCGTCAGCGTAGCAGATGACATTCATCCGGGGAAACAGTGCACCACGAAGCAGCCAGTCGTAACCGATGTTCCACAATAGGGGCCCAAGAACAGACCCCTGTGGAACACCGGATTTTACTTCGTGTGATTGAAATGCTCCGTTTCGGCCGACAAACAGGATCTTCCGATCTTTAAGGTAACTTTCCAACACTCGTTGCAGATACTCGGGAATACCGTGGTACCGCAATGCTTCCATTATGGTTGAGTGGGGATGCTGTTGAAGGCGTTTGCTATATCAAAAGATATAGCCAGCACCCCCTCCCCATTGCCTACAGCCTCCTCAACGACGCCTCTAAGCTGTACCAAGGCATCCAAGGTTGAGCGTTCTGCACGAAAACCAAATTGCGTTTCAGCCAGATTCGGACCAACTACGTCGAGATGTTGAACAAGCCGTAAGGCAATAATCTTTTCGAACACCTTGGCTATCTCATCCAATAAGACTATTGGCCGATAAGCGTCCGGCGCGTCGACAGGGCGTCCATCCTTCTGCAAGAGGCACAATCGGCCCTCTTTCCAAATTTCCGGGAATCTTCCTTCCCTGAGACAACTGTCAAATAGATCCCGAATTTGAGGCTCCAAGTGTTTGGCCGCGATGTAAACTACTCGAGCTGGGACCCCATCCGGGCCCGGTGCGGTCTTTTTCGCTCGGAGACGATTCATTGCTGTGCTGAATTCTTCATCATTAACGATGGGATTTCAGACTCTACCAAAGACTCCCTAGTGGGCGCCATTGATGGCGGAATGTGATCTGAATTGTTCGGGAACAATTTCCGAATCACTTCGTCTAGTAGTTCCGGTTGTAGGGTCGTCGTCAGTGGAGGGCCCTGAGGCCGAAGTTTATTGCGCGCCGCTCTGTAGGGCCGCCCCCACGGATCCCTATCCAAGCTCTCCAACATTTCGGCCCGAGACCGGTCTTTAGCCGCAATTATTGCAGATTTGAGAGCTTGTTTAGCCTCTTGATATGACGCATACAACTGGTCTTCGTTCTGAAGGTCCCGATTGCGTCTCCTGCGACTCCTGACGAAGGCTCGACGAGCCGCAATGCAAGCGGCCCGCAGACCAGCAATTTCCTGCGACCACCAATGAACGGCACGTCGCTTAGTTGGTGGTCCGGCTCGTGGCATGGCGGCGTCACAAATTTCGGTGAGTGAATCACGGAGTTGTTTCGCCGCGGCATTGATGTCCAAGTGTGATGCAGATGGTGTTGCAATCCAGGCCTGCACAATGGCAGCATCATTGGCCATTTCGTTGTCTAGGCGCGCAATAGCCCAGCGAGGGAAGGAACTCTGAGCAGCACCCGCCGGCGTTGCAGCCCGTGTGCAGACCTCAAACCTTATGTATCTATGATCCGAGAGACTTTCGACGTCTGTTATTACTCGCCAGTTTGAAATTTGTGATGCGATGACAGGGGTGGCGAACGTGATGTCCACCACTGACCCACCCTGTCTTCGCACGCAAGTATGCACAATACCCCGGTTTATAACAGACAGTCCTGTAGCAACAATCCAATTTTCGGTGACTGTTCCCCGGTATTCAGTGATTGGATTTCCCCACCTTACCGATTTGGCGTTTATATCACCCAAAACAACCACTTGAAGTGGGGCAAGTCTTCTTACCACCCCAGCAAGGACAGCCAGGTATGCTTCAAACTCCGCTGTTGGTCGATTAGGGGAGAAGTACACACCCACGATAGCTATTTCTCCCCACACTGCTGCGACGTAGCCGTCGCCTCTTTCTCTCAGCTGAAGAGATGGGGAGTCAGTGGAATACCTTGACACCACTGCGACGAGTCCATTTCGATCACCAAGCCAATTCGGACGACCAAGCACCGAATATGGCTCGGCTGCTACTGCAAGATCTACTGACCACTCCACCAAGACTTGTGAGAACATGTCTTGCGCTCTAGTGGAGTGGTTCAGGTTCACCTGTAAGAAATTGAGATGACGGCGTAATGACATTATTATTCCGTCATCTCAATCTCCTCTATCTCGTTGTTACGAGTAACAACTGGGGCTACAAAGCGGGTCAAGTTCGTAGCTTTCCCTCTACTAGAGGGAGGATTACATTTTAATCCTCCCATGATGTGTCCGGATGGTTTACCCGCGTCCCGACAGACCATACACAATGGTTTGGCCGAGCAAGATGGTGCCCGATGGCCCTCCATTCCACAGCGAAAGCAAAGTCCCGACCTGTCAACAGAGGCAGGACATCGCGGGCGCGTGTGCCCAACGCCGAAGCACCTAAAACAGCGCATTGGTCTGGCGGCTAAGGGCCGGACTGAGGCCGAACTCCAGCCTACTAGCAACCTCCCGCCATCTAACAGTATTTTGGCGGCTGCAACTGGACACTGAATCCATGTAGAGCCAATTCCTCCTGGACCTGAGCGAATATCTCCAGACTTGATGCTTTCCGGGGAACAGCCGCCTTTTGCCGCTATTGCCGCGACCAATTCGTCTTTGCTGATAGAATCATCCAGCCCACTTATGCGAAGACCTGTGCATTTTGTGGGTCTGGAGATATTGGCCGAATCAGCGACTATCGATTTCAGCTTAGCAGCGAAAAGATCTGCCTTCTCGTCCGTTTGGGAACCCGGCAATTCAAACATGCGGGCCCCGGTCGCCGTCTGTCGACATTTGAACGTCCCTATGCCGAGTTCATTGGTGTCAATCTGTTTACGGGCGCGCTCAAGCACTGACCCGTAAGTTTCGCCTCTTTCAATTGCTTCCGCAGTCAGGGTGATCACAACTGCTGCGGATTTAGGAGGCGTGAGCGTCTTCTTCTTTGTGGCCTTGGCCTTTTTATTTGCCGCATTAGATGTTGGTGCTGCAGTAACAGACTTCTTGTTCTTGGCCATAGCCGAGATTTGAGCTTTAGCCTTGACAAGGGCTTCACCTTGGGGATAGAAGGAAGGGAAACTGTGTTCTTCTTCTTCCCCTTTTTCACAACCGTAGACCAACCCTCATTAACTGGGGTGGTTGCTGGCAAAAGGGCGTCCGACATGGTCGCTATCAAAGTTGACGGTGTAGACTCTTTAACGGCTTCTGACGACTTTTTATTATTGTGTGAAGCCGAACCCTTCTTTGGCTTTGTTTTTTCCTTTGAAGGCGCCTTGTTGTCTGCGGCCAATGGTGGGCGCAAACGCTTCTCAGGCAGAAGCCTATCGTGAATACCTTCGAAGCGGGCGTTAATCATATTGCCCACTTCACTCATCACTCGTCTCATTATGTCCTCCAAATCGGGTGTACCTCGTTGCGACTGCACCGGAGGCAGCGAAGACCGATTTGCCAATCCTGTTTTGCGTACATCACTTGAAGGTCTTGGTAACTCCATGTCACAGTCCATAGTAGATGGTACGACTGGTGATTCCCGACTGTGAACCTCCATAACTTTAGTTCGAAGTTCTGAAAGCTCCTTCTTTAAGACAGAAAGCTCCGACTTTATAGTCTCATTCTCCGATTGTAGGCGTCGATTTTCCGATCGGAGTTGTTGTGTCTCCTCGGTTGCAGAGCGGTTGGCCAGTTCTGAGAACACGCCCTGCAACGTATGCGCGGAAAGTTTAAGCGCCTTTTGGAATGTCCCCTTAAGATGGGACGACCTTCCCGCTACTTTAAGAATCGTTTCAACCTGGGCATCAACGACCTTTTCCAAATCCAGAATGGTTCGTGAATTCTTGTTTGTCACGTCCAGGCTTAACTCGGGGTTAGACATTGCTCTTGTAATTCGAGCCTCCTTGATCATATCCAACACCTCACGTTCTGCCTCTAACTCCATTTCTTCTCGTTTGGCCATGTTCAACTTTTGTTGAGCCGCAGCGAGTCCCACATATTGTCCAGTTGTAGGTGGACGTCCTCGCCCTCTACGGGCGGTAGCCATTTTGCGAGCGGGCCTCTCGTCTTTTGATCTATCTGACCCGGAATCTCCATCATTTCGATTGCGCTTCAAAGGCGAGCGCAAAAATCGCGACCTGGTGGATTCGGTCGTCGCCACAGAATGGAGGGACACTGGTAACGATGTGTCGGAATCCTCCTCACTCAAATTTTCATCTGCCAAACCCTCGATGGAAGCCAAGGAGGCACAACTCCTAAACATTGTACTATCTTTCTCTGGCCGAGAAAGAGCCACAGAACACGGTCGCGTGAAGCGCGACACGTCACTAAGTACGGACGAATCCGCGGAACAGGGTTTGCCCCCTCCAGATACATGGGGCAGCCCGTCCATGAGGACGGGGAGGGATTCCCCAGCCGCATCACGACTGGGACCCTCCTGGAGAATACTTGTACTTTGACCACTGTTCATATTTGTACTCTGCTTGCGGGCGCAGAAGCCCCCCCTTCCCGACGGAGTAGGGACCGGATACCCTCCGGCCATTCATCCTATCGCCCTCCGCCAAAGCTTAGGATTGGGAGGGAGTTTATAGACAATCCCCAGGTCGCGGCCCGCGTCTCAGAGTGAGACACCGGCCACCGTTCCCCGTGATTGGGGTTTACGGCCGGCCCGACTAGCCGACGAAAAGTGTCAAACTAGCCGCGCCTGTTGGTGAGATTTTAGCCGTCCCAAAACTGGGACGTTACCAGGGTGCACCACGAGGAGGTATCTCACCACGCACCCCATGCACCCCACTAACCTAACCTAACCTAACCTAACCTAACCTAACCTTTTTTTTTTTTTTTTTTTTTACATCGAGAATCCTCTTTACGGACCTTCCCCTGTCGACTTGGGTAGCCGACGAGGGGTGTGTGGAGGCTCGGGACCCTGAATCGGGACCCCATACCCACTAAACTCGATGGTGGCCGTCGCGCGCATTATGACGGGAAAGGCATCAGTTGCCCTTCGCACATTACCCGCCCTGCGCTATGGGACTACGCCCGACGGAGGCTCTCAGACCACAGAGTTCCTCCCGACCTTCGCGGGTGACCCGTGCAATGCAGGAGTGGCACCCAACCACAGACCTGCTGGTCACACCCGCGGCTTGTGCCGTTTGGCGGCTGACCCACCCGAAGTGGCGGCTGGCCCGCCCTTGGCACTGCTGCCCTTCTTGTCCGGGGGCCTAGAACACCCCGAACTACCGACGCTGTGATTTGACGGCCGACCTTTGGCCGCACAGACGACGCAGGATGGTGAATCCGTGCACAACGCCGACTTGTGTCCTGACTTACCGCAGCGGTAACAGAGACCGCTGCGGTCCACCTCACTGGTACACTTGGCCATTGGATGGCCAAGCTCCAGGCAGCGGTGGCACCTCAGGGGTCGAGCATCGAGCAGACGAATCTGCACCGAGCTCCAACCCACTGTGAGGCGCCGAGCTGCGACAAGGGCCCTAGCGGCCTCGGCAGGGACCTGTACCCAGACAGCACCAAGTCCCCTACCGTCCCTCCTAATCTCGCCGGTATTTATATCCGCTGGACAACAAAAACCCTTTTGAGCAAGTGCCGCCCTCAGCTCTTCTTTGGATATGGAGTCATCCAGACCGGTGACTCGCAGATCTCTGCGTTTGACCGGTCTGGATACTCGAGCATCCTCCCCAAGTACCTGCCCTAATTTTGCCGCGAAAAGGTCGGCCTTCGCGACATCACCTCCTGGCATCTCCAGTATGCAAGCGCCCGTGATGGCGTTGCGCACCCTAATAGCACACCCCACTTCGTCGGGTTGGATGTTCTCCCGAGCCTTCTGATAAGGTCCCCATACGTGAGGCCCTTACTCGCTGCATCAGGGGCCATGGTCAACACCACCGCTGGCGATCTTGGCACCCGCACTGCTGCCTTCTTCTTTTTGCGCCGCTTCTTTTTGGGTTTTCGCCCTTGTTCGGGCGGAACCGTAGGACGCGGCTGCGTCTTCTTCTTTTTTGAAGTCCCAGGAGCCGGGGCTTCAACTGCTTGAGTAGCGACGGGTGGGCGCGTCGCTTGCTTGGCCTTCTTCTTTGCCTTCTTGCCCACTACAGTGGCCCACGTCTCCTCTGCAGGAGGAGGTATGGTGGGCGGAAGGCTCTCTTGCTCTGGGACTTGCTTGTGTGCCCGCCGGCTCGATCGCGGGGCGGGTGCAGGATCAGGCATTGTCATCTCCATGGGGCTGTCAGAACGAGGAGGCTGAGATGGCAGCCTCTGTGACAGCGCCCCCTCCACTGTCTTGGCAATCAATTGCGCTATTGCCTCAGTTGTCACACCAGTTGCTTGTGGCTCAGCCTGTCGCAACTTCAGCTTTTTCACTTCTTCTTGAAGTTCAGCGAGCTCCTTCTCCAGCTGTTGATTTCGCTGGCGCAAATTCATTGTCGTCGTCTCCAGCGCCCGGACCTCATCATTCACAGTGCGACGATTCAGCATGGAGCCGACACTGTGAATATCAAGCGCTGCTTCCTTAAGGGCCTTGATGAAGGTGCCCTTAAGGTTTCCTGATTTTTCTGCAACGCGCATCACCATCTGCGCGCTGCCCATCAACCTCTCATTTAGTTCTGACGTCGTCAGTAGCTCTTGGCTCTCTAGGCCATTGAAGGCCCTCTGGCCGGACTGTCGACGGGTCCTAATTCGTGCGGCCATGTTCGCTACTTCCTCCTCGTCCTGAAGGCGTAACTCCTCCGCCTTGGCAGCGTTCAGTGCCGCTTTTGCAGCAGCCAAGCCGGCATATTGGCCGGTAGTAGGCGGGCGACCTCTTCCTCTTTTGGAAGCGCTCCCTGATGGTCTGGGAGCATCTACTTCCTGAGTCACTTCTTCTTCCTCCTCAACTTCACATCTCTTCCTCTTAAGGCTCATTGAGTCTATCGACAGAGAGCTGCCGTACGAAGCCCCCATGGACCTTTCTGAGTAGCAGTCGTCGTCCGAGTCGAAAAACTCGCCTTCCTCCTCGTGCTCGATGGATTGCACTGGTGTCCTAACTAAAGAAACCGAACAAGGTCTCGTGATGCGAGAGATCTCCTCCCTTGACGCGGCCGAAGCCACGGAACAGTTGGCGCCCCCCCCAGATACGCGGGGCTGCCCGTCTCGAGAGACGGGGAGGGATTCTCCAGCAGCGCAAGGCATACTGGTACCCTCCTGGTGGATTCGTTTGTTTTCCGAACTGTCCATGTTGTACTACGCTGCTTCCGGGCACAGCTGCCCCCCCACTTACGCTAACGACCGGGACTACCCCCCCGGCCATCCATCCCATCGGCGCGCCTCTAAACCTTGGGATTTAGGGGTTTTTTATTGAGGTTGGCTCCTCTTGACCGTGCGAAAGGATCGAAAAGTCGCAACCGGTCCCCGGCTCCCAGACTGGGAGTAACGGTTTGCCCCCCCCTGACCGCCCACATACGCCTCTGCTAAAGCAGAGGGGCAGAGGACAGCCAGCCCCGCCGAGTATTTAGCCGACGAAGAATGATACTCAAAGTAAAACTTTAAGATCATTCTCCGTCGCCCAGGGTGCACCGGCCCAAACTGTTACCGTTCCCTGCCGAATTAAATTCAACAAGGACAAGCAACAGTCCAAGCACACGAGGAGGTAACCCGGCACGCACCCCAACCTTTTTTTTTTTTTTTTTTTTTTTTTTTTTTTTTTTTTTTTTTTTTTTTTACGTTGGAAAGCCTCGCCTCCCACGCCGGGGTGTCTCCGGCGTGGGTATGGGGACTAGTGCGGCAGAAGATCGAAAAGTGCCGCATTACCCACTAAAACCCAACGTGGCCTTCTCGCGCTTTAGGGGCGGGCAAAGGCAGTGAGACCTTTGCACATTACCCGCCCTGCGCAGACAAAAAACTCCCCCCCTGACGGGACCTCGACCACAAGTTACCCGTCCTTCGCGGTGGGCCTGTGCAATGCAGTAGTAGTGCCCCAACCACTACCTACTGGCCCCACCCGCGGTGCGCGCAGTCTTGCCGGCTTGTCCGGCCCCGACGCGCCCCCCGCTGGACTTCTTTGTTTGGGGTGTGATGCACCCCAAACTCCCCAAGACGTGGGTAGACGAGCGACCCTTTGCTGCGCAGAGCGCACAACAGGGCGTCGCCGAACACGACGCCGAAAGGTGCCCCGGTTTGCCGCAGCGGTAACAAAGACCGCTGCGGTCATCCTCACAATTACAACGAGATTTCGTATGACCCAACTCTAGACACTTAAAACATCGGAGTGGGCGGTTGGCAAGCAGTGTCACCTGCGCCGAACTCCATCCCACCAAAAGACGCTGTGCCGCCACTAAAGTCTTTGCGACCTCGGCCGGAGCCTGTACCCAACACGACCCCATGCCACTTCCAGACCTCCGTATCTCACCCATCCTGAACGAGCCCTCGCCACAACCAGCCGTCTTCGCTATGACTGAAGACAGCTCACCCTTCGAAATTGAATCATCAAGGCCGGTGATCCGCAGCTCTCTGCACTTCACCGGTCTTGACACCCGTACGTCATCACCCAACGCCTCTCGCAGCCTGCTTGCGAAGAGGTCCGCCTTCGAACGTTCTGCGCCAGGCATCTCAATAATGCGTGCGCCAGAGACGGCGTTGCGCAGTCTCATCCCCTCGATTCCCAGTTCTGCGGGATTTATTCGCTCTCGCGCTTTCAAGATGACGGCCTCGTAAGTAAGGCCCCTCTTCTGCGATTCCGAATCAAGCATGAGCACCACTGCTGGTGACTTGGGGACTCGGATTTGTCCAGTCTTCTTTTTCCTCCGCCGCTTGGCGGACTTCTTCTTCTCCGTTTTCTTCGCTGAGGTGGATGGGACCACCGTAGCGGGCTGAGGCGCCGAAATTGGAGCCGCATTCTCCTTCGCCTTCTTCTTACTTTTGCGTCCCACAACTTTAGACCAAGCCTCTTCAGGCTGCGGAGGCGGGTCCACCCTACTCTTAGGCACGCACCCCAACCTAACCTAACCTTTTTTTTTTTTTTTTTTTTTTTTTTTTATCCCAGGGGAAATGCCTCGCATACCGTGCCACTGGGGGTGGCACCGGTTATGTGGGACTAGTCCGCCATAGAGGCGGAATTACCCACTAAAACCCCTGGGGTGGCCTTCGCGCGCGTCTGGGGGCGGGGGGCAGGGCTCTCCGAAGAATGTCAGCGACAAACCCCTCGCCCTGGCGTATGCGTGACTACGCCGACGGGACATCCAGGCCACTGGACGTCCCGACCTTCGCAGTGCCCCGTGCAATGCGAGTAGAGACGTCCCCAGTCTCTACTCGCGGGGATCACTTGCGGTGCCCACGGCTACGGCGGCTACTCCGCCCTTGGCCCGTGCTCCGCGCGACTTCTTCGTCGGCCTTTCCAGGCAACCCCGGCTACCGACGGCATGACTCGCCGTGAGCCCCTTACTTGCGCAGAGTGCGCAAGCAGGGGCGGCCACACACGCAGCTGCGATGTGGCCCGGCTTGCCGCAGCGGTAGCACAAACCGCTGCGGTCCTGCTCACTGGGGCACTGGGCCTTGACGTGGCCCAGCTCCAGGCATTTGTGGCACCTCAGGGGGCGCGGATCGAGGAGACGAATCCGCGCTGTGCTCCACCCAATGGTGAGGTGCCCCTTCGCCGCAAGCTTCTTCGCTATGTCCACGGGGGCCCTGAGCCAAACGCTCCCTAGGCCTCGCCCGTGGCGGCGAATATCCCCAACTTTAAATGGGCCCAGCCCGCAGCCCGCAGCCTGCGCAGCCTCCCCCACCACCTCCTCCTTTCGGATGGAGTCATCCAGGCCGGTGATGCGAAGCTCGCAACATTTTTCCGGCCTGGTGACTCGGACCCCCTCTCCAAGCACCTGCTTCAATTTTCGGGCCAACGCGTCCGCCTTTTTGGCGTCGGCCCCGGGCAACTCGATGATGCGCCCACCAGTGATGGCGGGACGCATCCGAGGCCCCGAAATTCCGAGCTCCGCCAGGTTGATCTCCTGGCGGGCCTTTTTGAGGAGCCCGTGGTATTCAAGGCTCCCCTCTGCGTCTTCGGCGATCGTAACCACGACCGCCGGCGCTTTCGGTGCTTTCGGCTGCCTCCTCTTTTTGCGCCTTCTCTTTCTCTTTCGCTTTGCCTTCTTTGGGGGCGCTGATGTCTGTTGCGCCGGCTGAGCCACCGGCGCAGGAGGCTTCGGCGCCTTCTTCTGGGGTTTGGCCCTTCGGCCGACCACTTCCGACCACGCCTCCTGTAAAGGGGGAGGCGTGGGAACCGCTCCAGACGCGGATCTCAACGACGATCCGCGGGACTCACTCACGCGTCGCGACGGGAGAATCGGCGACACGTAGAGTGGTGGAGTGGCCGTGGACTCCATCGGTACCGGCGACGATGGACGACGCCTTTGCGGGGGTGTAGAGAGCCCCCGCGTGGCTCCCC
>PQWD01012709.1:0-181724 GCA_019425675.1 Leucinodes orbonalis | reverse complement strand
CAATAACAGTTATAAAAACCTGGAAATTTTGCAACCTAACAACCCCAATAGAAGATGATGGGATCTCAGTCTCAACATCATCACTAATGGCCACTACAGGGTACAGGCCTTTCCACATAAGCTTTTGGGACTGGCCGCAAACACGCAAGCCCAATGCGTGTGGGAGTTAATAAATAAATAATAAATATCACTGACATTCACAAGCGCCATCTAGCCCAATTAAGCGTAAGCCGTATTTGGTACTAAACAACAAACATACATAATACATTTTTTTTGTAAATACATACTATATACATAAAACACCAGACCATTACAAACAGACTGTTCATGCACAACAATGTTGTACTGCCGGGGATCGAACCCGAACCTTGGTGTGCGGCCCGACCTTCTCAACCGCAACACCAAATGGTCGTCAATTGAGAGATGGTTAATGACTACCATCAAAATTATAGCTGTATCTTGCTTGACGTGCCCTGCAAGCATCGAATCAAAGTGGAACAATCGAACAAAGTGACGTTTCCCGCGGGATTCCAACACGATCTCCAGATCACACATCGATTCAAACCTAACGGTGTATACGAATAAGCCACGGAATAGTTAAAGATCACCTATATCTAATATAATATAAGTCACAACGTGTATTTTATTTATATAATACACAATCTCAGACTGGAAAAAAGATGCCTACTGGGTATCCTAGCATATCTATTCAGAACCTGAAACACTCTTCACAGATTGTTTATTTAAATACTACAACTTATTTTACTAGTACATTAAATAGCAATTATAATAACATTAGGCAATCACATCGACATGTGAGAATCGGGTAATGGGAAAATTCCGAAGCAGTCTGTGCGACAGTAGTACCGCTACTTCTTGCCCGAACTGTGCCATCATCGTGCGGTTCCGGGACCTCGCGGATGGCAATGTAAGGGCGTTAAAGCGCTAAATTAGGGTCGCATTACCATACTTAACTTGTGAATCCATATCCTTGTAAGAAAAACACATTAGGTATGTGTGGTCCTCGGCCATTATCTACCTATCCTTCTCAACCTATTGCAGTCCACTGCTGACATAGGTCGTCCCATTTTGCGCCAGCTTAACTACACGTCATGCTATAGTGGAAACCAGGAGGGTTACCGCATCTTTTAGAACAGTATTACTATGATAGTCACATTTTGTTACTAGATAGGGTGAAAGTAATATATTATTGTGAAACTATTTCAAGAGATGGTGGTAAGCCCCTTTTATCTGATAGTACATTAAAATTTGGTTTCCTATTGATTTCGTGTATGCATCATAATCTATCTGAATTTATGTATTTGCATATTGAAATATTTTTATTTTCTTTTGACGCTTTTTATTGTAACTCTACAAAATATATATCATAAGATTTAAGACTAATATCTTAAAAAAAACTTTGTGTTATCATATAAATCACTTACCACAAGCATACACAATTTCAGGTAAGTCCTGGTGCTGGGGTCACAAGGTGTCCAAAGACCCTGTGACTGGCTTCAACTGGCACCTTCGTTTGCCATGGCAGATCTGCATTACTGTGTCCAATGTATGAGAGCCATGCAGGCTATAAATGTTCAAAAATTACTATAAATAGATATTAGTTCACCATCAATATCACAGCATATATTAGTCCGATTCTGAACGAATATTTGACGCTTCATGTGGTGATTTTTCAATAAATAACCCGAAAAAATTGAAATATCTGATACAGCACCAATAGTTTGAGATTCGATTTTATTTAACTTTATTAATTCTATTTCATGAATTCATAAGCATGTTCTACAGGGTTGGTAATAATACTGCCATGATTCGCCGTAGGCATATGAACCTAATAACTAAATAAAATTATTACATGAATTATATAAAATGGAGTCATCAAAATTAATTACATAATAAGAAATTCATCTCCGTGAAGAATCTTTAAACGTACGTAAATACATTTGTTTGTATTGGACTGGACGTTTGAAACAAACTATAAATGAATATTTAATTAATTAAACACGAGCGCCCAATATCAAGCAATATTTTAAGCCTGTTGGTATCGTTCCGGTTCATAAATAATATAGTTCAATAAATCTACACTTTAAAACTGAAATATATCCAAAATGATATTAAATTATCTTAACTTTGCCTATACAGGGACCATGAATAATTACTAGTATTTTAGGGGTACAACCATCTTACGGATAAATATAGAACTAACAAGACGTGGAAGTGTTACACTGGAAGTTTACCTTAATTAGTATGAACTGATTTGTAAAGTTACTAAAATATTATTTAATTTTGTGTTTGAGTAATACATGTCGAAGTTTATAATAAAATACACATTTATGAATGTGAACTATTTTGACGATTTATAGGAACGCTGTCATTTTATATGTTTAATATTGTTCAGTGGAAGAAATTTCTTAAAGCTTTTATTTCTTAATTTTATTTACCCTATAGAACGCCAGAAATCGAGACACATTAGAAAACCTATTTCGGACTACTTAAGTTGTTCATGAAATTAAAAGGGTTAATAGAACCCACGTGACAATGTCTTGCAAAATGTTTATAGTGTGTGTTACACATATATCAGTTAATTTGCAGGCATGCGATAACAGTCTTTATGATTTTACAATACTTTTTGTTAAAATACGGCTTTTTTGCTTGTCCCTTTTATTCTAAAAATATACGTCTTAAGGAGCATTTTTTACTCTTTTAAACTTAATCTACACCTTTAACTGTGAAACAATGGATGGTTTACTGTGTCTAGGTTTATAGCAGTCAAAGATTAACAACTCTAAGAAACTATCCATATGACACTGATTCGTTTATAATCTCGGTATTAAAATTAGACAAGTCCTATTATTAAACACAGACAGTCAAAAAGTCCAATTACACAAATTGACATACCTATTCTCATTTTATAATTAACCAACCAAGCGACTTACTTTCATTATGCATTCCGGTCTGATGGCATGTGATTGGTTCATACGCATTTCTACCGTACATTGCGTCAAAGATGGCCACCCTCGAGTTTGGATTGCAGCTGAGTTTGATGACGCCGTTTTGACAACAAGCGACTGCGGAATTCATCTGTGGGAATAAAATAGAAACAATTAAATTTTTGTTAAATAATGTGTGGTTTTGGACTACTTACATATCGGGTGTTTTCATACGCGATAGGATCCAAAAATATTGCCTATATACCAATGATGTAAAAAAGTGTGGAATTGTGATATGCTCACAAAATAATCTAAAAAAGTGTTCCGAATGCAGTGACAGCACACATACACATAACTCGAATTTCGAACACATTTACCTAAACAAAAGAGTACAAACTGTACTTTTTTCGGCGGCGGTTCTACCTTTATATATACAGAATATCATTGCTACATACACACACTGCGAACAACCGATGGCCCATAGATGAGAAGGTAACATCTATGAAACGAAAAAGATCCTGCCTGTTGACTTCCAACCAGATATACCTACAGCTCAAGGTGGTGTATAGTCGATGAAAGTCTTAAATGAGATATAAAATTATCTTTAAACCTGAGTTATTTGCTAGAAATCAATCCAATATTTTTATTAGTGTTGGTGTCAAAAAAGGAAGCCTTCGTTAAGCAGTGGACTTTTAGACTTTAATGATGACGATACTATAAATTGCGACTCAACGTTGATCTTTACTTAAATTGAGTTTAAAAGGGTCTAGAATACGGGCCTAACAATTTGTTAAAGTTTAATAAAAAGTCGAGTACATAACTCGACATTGACCTTCTGCTAGAACAAATACTGACCTCACGCACTGCGGTATTTTTAGGCGGCAAATAAACGAAGAGCTGACTTAGTCAAATATAAATATTTTATTTTATTTCTGGCTGTTAAGTAATATGGTTACTTTACCTACATAGTCCGGTAGACACATTTCTTGATTACACAAAAAAAATATTTAATTAAACTAAAATAAAAGAAAAAAATATTCATTCAATTTAGGTCCCTAATAATACTTATGAATGTCAAATGAAGCTACCACTGGTTCGCACTGTCGTTATCTACTGAGAGTAATCCAGCAAGACACTCAGTAGTTACTCTTTTCTAAAACACAATGTTTTAGAAACATTATATTATATAGTAATAAAAATAAATCATATTAGATGCTGTAATATATAATAATATTAAATGATAAAGAAAATTATATTAAAAATTATAAATATTGTATTTTTCATATTATGACATCGGTCAAGATAAAAATTACAAACTGTGTAACTTCAAACAAGCATGAGTCACGTCAGCCAAGTATTCGTACTCGTAACGATCACTGAATCACTTCCACATCAATCCATTACAAATGAGATGGTAATAGTTTCCTCGCAGCTTGAGCGTAGCGTGACGCGCCATTATGAGGGTCCTGCGATACACCGATGTGATTTATGCTTTAATAAATTCCTAGAGGTTGCCGCCCCTTAGTCCGCACCCGTGCAGGAGTGGCTAGGCGCGGCCTAACTCATTAGGGGACGAGGTAAACGAGCGGCTTTAGGGTAACATAAAGCGATACTTAACAATATAATGGAGTGGCTTTTAACTTTGCAGTGTTATAATCATTGTTTTGTCTGGTAAAGTCCTTATAATTATTATAACAATAAAAAGTGCAGAGAATAATTTCATAGCTAGACAGATTGAAAAAACGGAAAAAGAAACAACTGTTAATGGTAGGTCATCGAAAGGGTGACTAACATAATTACTATCCCGAGTCCAAATCATGTTTTTGTAAGAAATTGTACCGCATTCGATTAGCACCACAGTGCTGTAACCCACAGGTTAGTTTTGAAACTGGTTACGTTTTGAAACTGCTTAACCTTTTGAACACCAATGACAATTTAAAGCATAACAGATAATATATTTTCTATTGTGTATGGATCTTTCGACTCGTTTTTTTAAGTTTTGCACTTTGAACACAAATCCATTTAAATAACAATAGAAAATCGCATGTCTACACGGCCTTAATAATATTCCCTTCAATACACAACGAAAAGCGTTCGGACACTATCGAATAATTGAAAAACGTGTGCCGAGCCAAGCTTTTATCGTATTCGTTGGTTTCGGATTACAGACTAATGGAACGGAAGGGTTGCACCGAGTTTATGTAGACTGCTAATTTTGCTAAAAGTACTGCTGTAATAGAAGCTAAATGGATTGCTTTTCACGTACCTCTTTGTTTACAAAATTATGAAGAGTAACCGACATAAAGCTGACTGTTTGAGGTGTGAGGAGTTTCTGGATATAGTGATTTGCTTATAAGCAAAATGAAGACAATGTGTTGATTGGACCTAACCAACCACGTGATCCCAATGCAGAATGGTAGGCTTTAACGACTACCACTCTAAGATAGAAGGCAGGACCAATGGCAAATTAGTGTACTCTTTGAACTCAGAAAGGAATTCATCATCATTTTTATATCAATAAGTGAACGAGGAGGAGCGTCGATGACTGATAGGTGTGGTGGAATGTTGCCTTCCGATCTGAAGGGTGGAGGTTCCAATCACGCCATGCTCCCTGCCAACCGTCCCCATATGCCCGGAATTTTATTATCAATAAATCATAGACAAACTATTACAATCAAAACAGTACAAGCGTCGCTTATACTAAAGATATAGTAAGCACTTCAGGTAAGTCATAAACTTACTGAACGTAATCTACACCTCTCTTATTCATCTATTTTAATATACTGTATCCCAATATGGGGGGTGCTCTCAAGACACATTTTCTGGAGTTAGAGAGAGCACAACGTTCACTGCTAAAAATAATGTACTTCAAAAAAAGGGCCTTCTCGACAGAAAACCTGTACCAAATTAGTAAACTACTAACAGTACGTAAATTGTATATCGTACAACAGTACTAAAAACACATAAGTCTGTAGTCTACATTCGCCTACAGAGGGTAGGAGAAGAAACTACATAGTAGCACATGCTCCTCGTAGAAAAACAAAAATTTGCAAAAATACAGTTCGAATCACGATCAGCATTCCTGTATAATAAAGTGAAAAAGTGCTACAAATATTATAGTAAACCATTCCATGAGTTAAAACGATTATTACTAGATGGATAAGAGAACAGAGTTACGAGGAGTTGGAGGCTTTCATGGATAACAAAGGTAATTAAATATTACTAGGAAGATTATTATGACCGCTGTAATATATGGTTGAGGTGCCTTATGTCAAGCGTACCGTGTTGGGTTCAATCAGTACAGTCACTTGTTTACTACTGTTAAACGTGTGGTTTTCTGTGTGTGTAGTTATTTTATTTACAAAAATAAAAACTATAGTGTTGCTTAGCGGTGATTAGAACTATTCTATAGGTTACTCGCACAAATGTGGGCTTGACAACGCTGATACGCTGTGTGATATTTATATTTTATGTTTGCTGATATTTATTTGTATTTGAATATATCTAACATATACTTATTTATTTAGGTCCATAAAGAACACTCATGATGTCAAATTTGATTCTACCACTCTCATGCATTGTATTCGTTTAGATGGCGACTATTACACCTAGGGTTAGGTTGTGGATTTCTATATTACACTCTTACACACCTACACACTCAAGTACACATACAAATGCAAAAGGTGAATAATATTTATACGATTAATATTGGTTTGTAGTATTTTGTTATCCTTCATTGTAATAATTCTTGGAATTGTATAATATTTGGAAATTGTGAACTTTTTATTTTTTTCTCGCAAATCAAGAAGGCACTTAGTAAAAAGTAAATGTACGAAGAAGCGGAGTCTCCTGGTACAGGCATTGCTATGCTTAAAAGGAGACTTCCACAACTGACATGTATATTTTAACCTTTGAGAAAGCAATAAATAAATTTTGAATTTTGAATTTTTTGATTTTTTTTTTATACTGGGGCTATATACGGGGATGTGTATGAAGACAAACGAAACCTAGAGACATGACCACCCAATTTTTCATTAATGATTTAAACGATTTAAAATATAAAAATTTGGAATGGTTCAAATTATTTTAATTAACAAAGTTTTTTACTATATCACTTCTGAATTTCGGGAATAAGCCATTGTATCTAGAAAATAAAAAAACATATTATATTGTACCTTAATTTATCGTATCGGCTGATGGGTTCAGGAAAAATATTTGATTACAATTCCAAGTTAAAGTATCCTTAAACTACAAAGGCAAAAGAATCGCTTACTCGTAGAATAAAAAACTTATTTATGGCTTAGGTATTTATGACGTCTTTATATTTTAATGGATAAATATAGACTTCAAAAAAGAAGATAATATATTTTAAAACAATTGTGCATTATTGGGAAAAACCACGTGTCAGCAAAACAACTAATACAAGTAACATAACTTAAAAAGTAAATAGTCCGAAAAGGATATTATGAAGGTTACTTGAGTAGAACCTTCACCCAACCAGTTGCCGTCCGATCAATCAAAAAGTTAGAAATATTGGCAGTATAAAGAAAGTTATTCAAATAAACCCTTTTTGCTTATTAGTGTTTAAGATATTATAAAAAATGGTAAAATCACTCTTAAGGGTTCTAGATGAATCAATTTGAATAGGCTTAGCGAATAAATTACTTTTAAAGCAAGAAACATATTACCAGAGGCTACCTTTTATTATTTACGCATTCCATCATCCTATTCTAGCTTATGGATGAATCGGACGTTTTAAATATCGCACTTTCTTATCTAATTCGATTCGTAATTAATTTGAGGGCCATTTTTGACTGCTTTTACCAAATATTCTTCTAAATAAGTAATCACCTCATTCATCTCTAACCCTGCCAAGAGTGGAGATAACAGTAGTAAAACCCGTCTTTATTTTGGAAAAGGTCCAGCAGAAAACTGTCGTGGACTAATAAATTAGAAGTATTTTATCATCATTTCGCGTGGCTCTTTGGTATGGACTCTAGCCTTCCGATCAGGAAGGTGCTGGTTCAAATCCTGCCACGTGCTAATATTTTTTGAATCTTCGAAATTATATGTACGTTTATCCGACGCTCTTATGGTAAAGGAAAATATCGTGAGGAAACCTGCGCACTCCTATGAATAAATTCAAAGGTCATGAAGTCCGCACTTCGCAAGCGTGGATGACTAAGGCCTGCATATTCCTATAAGGGGTAGGCTCGTGCTCCTCAGTGGGGATATATAATGAGCTGATTATTATCATCATGGCAGCCTTAAATGTCCACTGCTGCACGAAGACCTCCCCTAATGATTTCCCAGCGTATCGATCCCTAGCAATAAACAACCATCTACTACCCGCCACCTTAACCAAGTCATCCATCCATCTGCCTGCGCTTCCTCAGCCGTTATGTGGGCACCACTTGAGAACCTTTCCGCACCATCGTTCATCGGTTCTACGCACTGAGTGCCCTGCTCACTGCCATTTCAACATACTAATCCTGACGTTTTTTATACAATGGCAATAATAATATTATATTCTATCAAAATTCAATCCTAATCAATTACTAATTCAATAAATGAGATGGTCATTTATACAAAACGTTCCACCCATTACGACTATAAATGAACTGAACATAAATCAACAGCGACCATTGGTGCGAATCCGAAAAATCTTACTAAGGCAAGTAAAACAAAGCGAGCATCCAATAACTTGTCGATAATGGCCGAGGCGACTTTCCTTTTATTATCATATAAGGGGAAATATCATGGCTGTTTTTCAATGAAACTACTATTAATATCTTCGTAAGAGACTTTGTATGGAAGATTAATAGAGAGGGACCGTATTAAAATATACCCTGCGTAAGTATCTTAATCTCACCTATTTTCCTGCTATAGTAATTAAGTATATGGCTTTAGTGTAGGTAAAGTAGTGTGGCAAATTAATGCATCGTCTCCATAAGCATACAAGGTAAAAAGTGATCTCACTTCGAAATCACTTAGTGAAGCTACACTTTAACCCTTTCACTGCCATTGACGCCTTAGGGCGCCTGAAGCAAAAAAAAACTATTGTGTCTGGATTCCCGGCCTTCTAAGAGTTAGTTTCTTTTCTTAAGGAAGCAAATATGCAAACGAAACACTTTATGGTAAGAAGTACCGCACCACTCGACATTCGTAACTCCGAAAAAGCAACGAGTAAGTTTCCACCTAACCTTATAATGTTCTCTCTTCTTCGTTGTGTTACACTCTTGGCAGTGTCGTCATAGCAGAGGTGGTGGCAAGCTTAAATATTTTAGCAGCATTCCACTCGAAACGAAGCTTTTCTTACACATTCTTGAAGTGAGCCATTTATAGCAGACTTAACTTAGTCAGTCCATTGTATTGATGCTCTACCGCATGCTCACATTCCATTGCCTTTGCCCTGAACTACAAGTCGCTCTACAGACGTATCCTCTCGTCGTGGGATATGTCCAAAGAAAGTAGGAATGCGACCGTGCACGATGGAAGATAGACGCTGTTTGATGTCCAGTTCTTGGAGAATTGAGACGTTCGTTCGGAATTCTATCCAAGATATACGGATCATTCTTCTTCAACACCACATCTCTAAAGCATTTATCTTCTTTTTCTCACTTTCTTTTAAAGGCCACCACTTTTTCGGCACCTTAAATAAATATGGGCGATACTAACGGCCTGACAAGTGGGGGCAAATACACAACCTTATTATTGGTAGCTGGTAAAGAAATATTCGTATCAGAAAGGATTATGAGTCTTCTACAACTTCAGTCGGTAAAACACAATTACATACGTGGCGTCACTTCGGTTGCGCCATACTATGCTTGTTAACCCTTTGACCGCTAATGACGACTCAAAGTGCCAGACAATAGATTTTCTATTATGTCTGAGTTCCCGGTGTTCAATGGGTTGCAGCATGGCTCCCTCACGCTCAAAAATGCGACTATTGTGACTAAATATAGACGACATTAACCCTTTAATAGAGTCAGTACCACAGGCTTCAGAAAGACCATCTGTATTGTAGGTATTGTTATAACAATAAAAAAAACTATAAGAATACATAAGTTAGGTGTGATCAGAAACAATAATTATCCATAAAATATTTTATTGCACAAAGCCTTCGTTGATGTTTTTCATTTTTTTGTAAGAATTTTATGAATACTTTATATTCAATAAGTAATATCTAACGCTATATCTGCACTGTATGCAGTTTGAAACCGACCATTACACGGTTTATGTTATTCACGGTATGTTAATGCCAAATATCAATTGGTATTGCTGTGTAATTAGATTATGCACATTTGACAAGGAACTATAAACACTTGAACAGTTTTTCCGCATCAATGAAGGACTAATCCACGTTGTGAATTAAATATCGGAAGCAAAGACTAATTTCTGATTTGATTTTCGAATGCCATCCCAGTTCCAATAAATGAAACGGTCAAAGAGATGCTTAGAAATTTTGTGGTATTACTAGAATCTTGAAGACATTGGAATGTGAATACATAACTATATTTAATATTTATAATTTTCAAAAGGGTGTTATTTTAAATGCTACCCATATCTTTATTCATAAATTCCAATTTTATAATTAACATTCATTATTATTTTTATTATCAATGCAGCTTGATATGTCTACTGCTCAACAAAGACCTTCCTTGATGACTTTAAGTCGGAGCAATACCTATCAATCGACTTCCATCTGCCACCTAATAAACCAGATCATTAATTTATCTTATTAGGAGTCAGCAATCCTTTTTTCGTTTTGCGGACGCCACTTCGGATACTTTCGTCTCATCGGTCATCGGTTCTTTGCACTATGTGCCCTGCTGAACTAAATATATTGACTTCACTTTGTAAGTTCTTATCGTATTAGAATACGTTACGTTTCAGAACAAAAGCCTTGTGTTGTAACGACTTTTATTGTAACTAAACTCAAATAACTATTAGAAATCCATGAGAAAAAGAATATGATGTCACATCATAGAATTAATACTAGGCAATACTTACATGGTCTGCATTTATAAGTGACGTCGACAAACTTCTTTGTATTAGGACAGGGGTCTTCCAAGCCTGGTTTCGGTTTCGTGCTGAACTTGCAGTCTGGTTTCTTTTGGCAGGCTTCTACCACTGTTTGCAGTAGCGAGTACTATCGACAAAGAATAGAATAAAATTAATGCAGAATAGAATAAAATAATAATTTATTCTGTGTCTATACGAGATTCATGCTCTAGCTAAGTTTAAGGGCTGACTTATATCGTTTCGATGCGACCTCGACGATCTCTTGTGCTACGACTACAAGTCACTTGAATCCTGACGACAATTAAACTATGAAAGTAGTTTTTTATATAATCAAATTATTCAGCAATAAAGTAAACCTGATGCTACATATAAAATACATGTGATCCTAAAGAAAGGAATGAGTGCAGATTTTGACTTGGGAAGTAAAGATGCTAAGTCATAGTGGCCAGTTATTTTAAAGTAGAAAACAACTGCAATTTTGTATAGATAATAGAATATATTATAACATAATAAAAGGATATTGAAGTGTAAACGACTATTAAGCCGATTCCATTATTTGGTCTTAGTATGCTCGCATTGTGTTTAATGTAATAAGAATGTAATTGAAATAATACAGTACTATATAAATTAGACAAAATATATAATATGACAGCTATGAAAAATATCTAAAACCGTGTTTCTTTAAAAGTGAAACTATACGAGTTTCTTTCTAGAGTCTTCTCGGTAGATAAGAACCCTCCGAACCAGTGTTAGAATCATTAAAAATAAGATCTTTTTTATTGAAAAGTGTTACATAACGATTCTTTATTTGCATAAAGCATTGTTGAGTTTGAGTTTAAAACTAACTCCTGAGTATAGTTTGATCAGTATTATATGATTCACTTTTTTCGAAGATGTTGAGATGAGAAATGTGCGACATACAATTAAGGTCATTTATAATATACGTGTTAAGATTATAAGTATTTTAAACACATATATTTTAAATATACTTTAAATACATAAATAAAAAAAAAAATAAAGTCACTGAAGAAAACCAAAATTAGTTTAGGCTTTTTGGCCAGAAGTGAACGCGACATTTTCGAAGTTATCAATAAGCATAAGTGATTAACTAAATATCCTCAAATCTCACGATCGCAATATTAACCCCAATTCACGAGTAACCTAAGCTAGGATCCAAACAATTAAAAAAAGAAAACATTTCTATAAAAATGCAGGACTTTTACGAGTTTCGAAACGACAGCTCTAATTGCAATATAATGGTTACCTATTTCTATTCTTTCTCGACTTAATTGTCTGCGACGTATCTAAGCGACCATTTTTATTAAGCAAATTAGTTTCCGTTGGATATTTTACACGTGTAGGTTATTTTCTTCTTATTTGGTATTAAATTGTCTAATAAATTCAACACAGTTTTGTCAATTACTCGTACATAAGTCACTTTTATACGTTGTGTTTTTTTTTACTGAGTATAATGAAGAAAATAATCTTGCATAGTATCTATATCAAGCCACATAGATAACCTTAGCTGCCCGCGGTTCATTTTTTCGGACACAGCAAGTTGTGGTTATATCTCCACAGGCAAGTAACTTGAGTGAAGACATCTCGTGATAAAAAGTCAGTAGCGAAAACCTCATTGTCTATTACTTAGGATGGACCACGTTCAAGTAAGCTAACTTGGGTGCTATAAATCTATACTGCCATCTTTAACATCTCAAAAACCTTATCAACAATTACATTTCATCATAATCAGCTCATTATTCGTCCCCACCAAGGGGCACGAGCCTACCTGTAAAGAGTGTAGGCTTTAGTCGTCCACGCGGGCCTAGTGCGTGTGGCCTTTGAATATCTTCGAAAGCGTACGCAGGTTTCCTCACGGTGTATTCCTTCACCGTAAGAGCGTCGGATAACGTACATGTAATTTCGAAAATTCGAAAACACATAGATACTTAGCAGGATTTCAACCTGTGCCCTCCCGATCGAAAGGCAACAATCGTCACAATTAAGCCACCGACGCAACATTACATTTACCTGCATAGTATTCGGCCATAAGCAATCTTCATCTCCAAGTACGTCGATTGGTTCAACGCACACTTGTGTGTTGCTCGAAGCCTTCCCGTACTGTGCTACTTGTATGCTGATGGTGGTAGCAACTGGGCAGGACAATGATACTGCTTCGTCGTCACACGAAGCCCTTTGCATCATCTTCAGAGTTCCCAGAAGTAAAGCTGGTGAAGAAATAAAAATGATTTACAAATTTGTCATACATTTTGTTTAGGGGATGGTCAAAGTAAATTCTTTTGTTTAGTTCAACTCCATCGATGCACTTATAATGTTAATTACTTATGATAGTTACAGATGAACTCCCAATTGTAATCTAAACAAATAAAGAAAATAACATATTTAATTCACTTTAAATCGCCTTTGTCTGTTTCCAAATTTCAGAACACCAGAAGAGTCGGGTGAATTGCATTTGGCGTATAAAAACATTTTTGAGTTCAGTTCGAAATACAGCGTAAAACAAAGTCACCGAATTTTAGAATCGCCATTTGAATGTTCGCTTAATTAGAAAACCGAAAGAAAGTCCGAAAAACAAATCACTATCGCTTTTTTGTCTTCAATATTGAATTAAAAAACCTATAGTTTGCGAATGAAAAAATCTTTGCCAAATACATGTTGTACCTTTAAAATCTATTTCAATTTTAGTAGCTATCATAAGATCACCTTTACCCATACCTGACACTAATGTAAAATGTAAATGTCGTTACATACGAGATTCATAAATCTAAAGGAAATTATAAAATCTTTTAACTCATAACAAGCGGTGCATTCTCAACAAAGTGTCTAGTCTGGAACGAAGATTGTAATAAGAACTCCTATTCCATAGGAATTCCTAGTCTAGCAATAAATAAACAATTTTAAATATTTTGATGTAATCGGCCACATTATTGGACACATTATTTTTTTTTGTTTTTATTATTTTATATTAATACTTTGAAAAAATCAGAAAATTGTGAATTAAAAAAATTACCATTATATTTTTCCTAAGACTGAATGGGATCTAAAACATTTGTATTGGATAATTGACCAAAACGCTCTCTGTTTTCGTCGGATAACGTACATATTATATTTTTCGAAACCGAAAATACATTAGTACGTAGCGGTATTTAAACCTCAGCCCCCGGTAGGACGGCAACAGTCCACACCATTGAGCCACCGACGCTTAAGGTGAAGGAAAACATTGTGAGGAAACCTGCGCACGCCTGCAAAGAGATTCGAAGGTTGTGCGTGAAGTCGTCCAACCCACACTGGGCGTAGACGACTAAGGCCTTATCACCCTATAGGGTAGGCTCGTGCCCCTGGGTGGGGACGTTTAATGAGCCGATGATGATGACTCTTTGTTTAAACGATTCATTGCTCGCCGGATCAGCAAGCAAATGTGAAAGTACTGGAATGGAGAAAGCTCTTTACTCCAACTCATCGTGGTTAAGGCTGGATGATAAAATTAGAGGAAAAGAATGAATCTCTGGCTCAAAATAGAAGAGACTATGTAAAGCCGTGGACTGCGATAGCTTGAAGGGAAAACATATTGATTAAGACTTGGCTAAGTTTTGACCAGTCTATTTTATTTATTTTGCAAATCCTTATCAAACTGGGAAAAGTACAAAGAACGGCTGGGTAGGGTTTAGACCTACGGTCAAGCAGCGACTTAACTTGCAGCATTAAAACAAAGTTGTAATACTTCATTAAAGCGGTATTGATAACTCTCTATAGGCAGAGAAGTTGGCTGCCACATGATTTGAATGCTGACTAACTCATGACGTAATATATCGGCGTGTATTTTTGTTTTGTGTTTTCTACGTTATTACAATACGTTTACTAATAAAAGTATATTATGTATTCTCGTTATGGAAAGGGAAATGTATATTATATGTATAGCGCTGTGCAAATGTCTGTGGATATTAAAATTAAATTTAACAAATATTTTACATTCTTTTACATACGCAGTGAAACAACAGACCAATACCTATCGAAAGCATCTCGGTGTCCTATACCCTTTCTGTTCGAGTATTTAACAAGGTATTCTTTGTAACTGAAATAAATCACTTTCTTCAGAAGATAAAACGAAAGTAGAGATATTAATTAAAAAGCTTTTGCACCATGTTTTATTTTTTAAATCTGTTATAAATTGAAGCCAAGTGGCTTTAAATTTGAATTAGAAGAGATTTAGGCGCACTCAATGTTGGAATCGTTTTTCACGTCATCTGAGAATTTGCAATTACGTTATTATTAAAAATAATTATTGTTCTGTTAAAGGACAGAATTATTTAAGGTTAAACTTTTTTAAACTTAGAGCTATTTAATTTGCTGAGTTTATTGCCGGATTATTATCAATTCAAGGTTTATTCCATACCGGTGGCAGCTTTAGGTCATTAGAAATTTAAGGGCTTTTTCACAGACCCATATTAAATAAATGGTTTTTTATCAATAATATAAATTTTGTACCGATATTATCACTTTTATATTCATAATCATGTATAAAGTAATAACTTGTTAGAGATCTTTGAATTTGCGAATAAATTCCCGTGCTTGAACATGTCGGTTTGTACGAGTATAGGTCTAGGTGTATTTCAAAGTATTTACAAAAATAAGAATTTTAATTCTTATTAGTTTTTAGCATTAATATTACAAGCTCGTCGCTTAAATTAGGCCAATGCATTTTATTAACATATTAAATAAATAAAAACGAACTGACAATATAAAAACACTATAACACGACCCTAAAAGTAAAAACCCTAAAGAAATAAAATATAATAACTAAAATATATAATAAACAGAATTCCCTTTGGTTAAGGTTCCGAAGACACTGGCAGCGTTACCCCTTTGAATCGTTAAACTAATTTTATCGAGGTAGCGGCCAGGTCTTCGGTGCAGTAGTGTCGACTTAACGTTTCGAAATTTCCATATAAAGCCTCATAGCGCTACGATACCACAGACCAAGGGTCTCGACATCGAATGAGACAAAATCATATTCGGAGCCTAGAAGTCTGTATTTTCACTAATGACTTTTTCAGCCGCTTCACAGGCCGCACCAGCTCTGTTGTTGGTTCCATGTAAATAGGAAAGGCCTAATGTGTATAAACAGGTTGTATATATACCAGTACCCGGTCCATGGAATTAATCTCATACCATCCGGTCTCTTGCAAAAAATTATTCAGGCCAAGATGACGCTTGGTGAATATCTCTGGGTATTGTTTTATTTGTAACAACTTTACAAGGTTTACTATCAGTGATACTTGTTTATTCTAGGTAATCATTTTAAAAATTGGTAGAACAAGTGGGTTTTTAGAACAAGCTTCATTTAAAAACTAAAGAAATTTATTCGGACAATACATTCATAATGTTTGCTGTTATACTATAATTAGGTACTTAATTTGTAATCCATATTTCGGAATCATACATGCATATACAATATTTATCACTTTCCATCGGATTTCCAATTTTTACGTGTTGAAATATTTCAGTTTTACGTTCAAAATATCTCATATACACTGAACTACACACAAGTGACAACGTCCGAAATAATACACCGTTGCAACAAAGGCTTTGAGGAACAAAACCCTTAGGATACGTCGCAAGAGGCGATCTGAAACAATAGCGGAACAAATAGTGCGAATAAAACGTATTTGTGGAGTCCCTGGAGATAAACGGCTCAGGCGGGCAGAGCTTGCAGAACCAGATAAGGATAGTTTAAAAATTCAACAGGGTATTCTACAGATGTTCGATGCGTTAACGCGCGTGAAATATGGTTACCTGGTTACATTTTTCTAGTACGGATAAATGTATTTATGTAGGGGGTAGACTGGGGTCGTCGAAAACGTCCATACCAATAAATGTAGTATTAGCGTTGGCTAAAAGAAGTTGGCTTAAGAAGTTGTTTTCAATCATAACACCATTATGAGATGTCCGTGGTGTAATGTAAATACATCATCTTCATCATTACAGCCTAAAATGTCCACTGCTGAATGAAGGCCTCCCTTAATTATTTCCATTTATATCTATACTAACATTATAAAGCCGAAGAGTTTGTTTGTTTGATTAATTGAACGTGCTTATTTCAGGAACTGCTAGTCCACTTTTAGAAAATCTTTCACTGTTAGAAAATCCATTTAACGAGGAAGGTTATAAGTTTTATAATGTCACGCTAAAAGCAATAGGAGCACAGCAGCAAGGAGGAATGTTTCAAAATCGGGTATTTTTATCCGACGGAAACCTTCTGCTGCATAAACGGTCCAAGTTTTGCAAAAGTCATGTATGTTTTGTTCCCTTTTAAAAGTTCTAAAAAATTCTGCGACAACATAATATGCTACTCGTACATACCTTTGTCTATCTTTTAAAGTTATCTCACTAAAACCTTTCTTTTTTCGAACCAAATTTGTTCATGAACAATACATTATTTGAGGGGTTTTCATAAACAAGACATTTAACCTTTATCCAAATAGATACGTTTTTTCGATCACAATCGCAGTTTTAACTTACCAATATAAACGAACTAGCGGGTTAAAGTAAGCGATAGATAAAGTAACTATACTACGTGGACGAAGACGCAGGCAAAAGCTCGTCAATGAATATAGACAAATATTGTTAGTTTCCTTAATTATTGACCAGATGGCTCTTTGGACCATTGCACGATAAGCTTTAACGAATGGCATTCTTGCTTCACCTTCAGCATTTGTATACGAAACTCTGTTATCTTAATGTTGTTATAACGTTATGTTATTAGAATTTAAAGTGAATTATTGTATGCAGTGAATTATTTGTAAGTGAATTATTGTATTGTATGCATCCACCAAGGAACTACACCAGAGGCGTGGTCCAGAAGTGTTGTCGTCTTGTTCTTCAAAAAGGGTGACAAAACTCTCTTGAAGAATTATAGACCGATAGCACTTCTGAGCCACGTCTATAAGTTGTTTTCCAGAGTTGTAGCGAACCGTCTCGCCATAAGACTGACGAATTCCAACCACCGGAGCAGGCTGGGTTTCGAAAAGGCTACAGCACGTGGACCACATCCATACTGTTCGGCAGCTTATAGAAGACCGAAGAGTATAACCAGCCGCTGTGTATGGCATTTGTGGACTACGAGAAAGCCTTCGACTCCGTCGAAACCTGGGCTGTTCTGGAGGCTTGCAGCGATGCGGTATCGACTGCGAATATTCGAGGTAATGAAGTGTCTCTCCAACGCAGCGACGATGACCGTCAGATCCAAGACCAGCGGACAAGACCATCCAATTGCGTCGTGGTGTAAGACAGGGGGATGTTATATCCCCGAAACTGTTCACAAACGCATTGGAGGATGTCTTCAAGACCCTGAACTGGTATGAACGAGGCGTCAACGTCAATGGAGAGTATATTTCTCATCTTCGTTTTGCTGACGATATCGTCATCGTAGCAGAGTCATCGGAAGAGCTTGCGGTGATGCTGAACAGCCTTTATGAATCTTCCCGACGAGTTGGGCTTGGCATGAATTTGGACAAGACGAAAGTCATGTTCAACAGTCGTGTCATGCCACAACCGATATGCGTCGATGGCGTCCGTCTCGAGGTTGTGCAGGAGTATATCTACCTGGGCCAAACCATCCAACTTGGCCGGCATCTTCGAGAGGGAGGCTAGTAGGAGGATTCAGTTGGGCTGGGCGGCATTCGGTAAGCTACGTCATGTCCTAACGTCAACTATTCCGCAATGCTTAAAGACGAAAGTCTTTGAGCAATGCGTCCTACCCGTACTAATATACGCAGCTGAGACATGGACACTGACTGCGGGATTGGTTCACTAGTTCAAAGTCACTCAACGCGCAATGGAGCGAGCTATGCTTGGAGTCTCTCTTAGGGATAAGATTAGAAATTATTTAAGTCGTAAGAGAACTAACGTTACCGACATAGCCCGCCGGATCAGCAAGTTGAAGTGGCAGTGGGCTGGTCACGTATGTCGCAGAACCGATGGCCGTTGGAGCAGACGAGTTTTGGAGTGGATTCCGCGTCTTGGCAAGCGTAGCGTAGGACGCCCGATGGACCGACGACTTGTGAATGGTCGCTGGTGGAAGCTGGATGAGAAAGGCGGAGGACCGGGATGTCTGGCGCAAAATGGGCGAGACCTATGTCCAGCAGTGGACTGCAATAGGTTGAAGAGAAGAGAAGAGAAGATTGTATGCAGTTACACAAGAGTATAATAGTATTCTATAGCCGGCAATCTTGTTTGGTCTGTGTTATTTTGAGTTAACGATGCATTTGAAAGCAACACATCATGTTTTGCTAGCGTTATTTAGGTTGCTCAGTGAAAAATCCACTACGTAAACAAAAAATAGGTTTTCTATCTTTCAATCGCAATCTAGGTACTGCATATGCCTCCTCCATTCCGCACAAGCTAATCGGATATATATTTTCGTCTTTATTTTTGTAATAAATTATTGTAAAGCTATGTGTAGGTAAATGACAAAACTGTAACCACTGATATAAAAAGATTAAAAGAGTAACTCGAGTTTGTTGCCGGCTCTTCTCGAAGATCCTACTTATTCCGAACCGGTGGTAGAGTCATAAAAAATATATGAATAACAATTGACGATTCAAAAGTATCTGTAACAGATATTAGATTATTTGAATAAAGATTTTTTTCTTTCTTTCTTACAAAACACTGAGGTCATCAAATTGCAATTCCTTGTCACGAATATGATAACACGACACAAAATAACTGATATGTTTAAGCATTTAAGAATCAATTTAGGAAATTATTCAGTAAAAAGCTTCATCAAATATTGATAAAAGACATAATACTGACAAAAATATTTTGATTAATGGATACTGTATTTTAATTTCTTAAGATCGCTTTAATAATAATCACATTGAAAATTATACACAAGAAATTAGAATAAGTAAAAAGAAAAATAAATTTAAAGAAAAATAATATCGCAAATTTGGGACTGTTTTTATTCGGTACATCGGTTAAAAGCCCATTTATGTTTACCTAGGGTGTTTTGTTGTTATACCATTATGAGAGGCCTTACTATTTTCTTAAAATGAGTCATCATTGACAACGCGTTTGTCCAATTATTAATCAAATATCAACAAAGAGTAAACATAAATATGTTTCAGCTCGCATTGATATGATACCACTGCCAGACCAGATTATTTTACACTAAAACAAACGTACTAATAGATTTAATTTTATTAGCCTCTGGTCCTTAATAAACAATTTGAAACAAAATCTGCTAAGAATATATTTCATAAGAACTTATTATTAAATCTTATAACATAATTATACACGATTAACCAAAGCGTTTACTCTGACGAGTGATACTGTAAAGGAATTAATTAAGCCAAAAGAGGCTATGCGTAAGCTGGAACCGCAACCTTACGCATAGGTAATGGAGCTTTAATTACGTTTTCGTTTACACTAGACAGTGCTCTTAACCCTAATAAATTTACACGGAAATATATGTTTTTTGCTGTTGAGAACAAAAAATACTATGACGTGGTTGAAAATTATTTCAGCTTACTAAACTATAGGGAAGCGACAGCAGTAGTTGAGAATCTGAGACATGACTTAAGGTAGTATGCACAAAACTTAGTTATAAATGCTTTTTCTTCGTCTAAGGAATAAAAGGGCGATGTGATAGCAATTTATTGGTTAAATTTACTACTTAATCCGGGAGTCTTGGGTTCGAGACTCAAGGGAATATGCATTGTGAGTCACTTTGCCTGTTTTTTCTTCATTTTAGCTGGCTCCATATTTCGAAAGATACGTGTCTTAATGAACGATTAAATATGTTATGAATAAAAAGGAAGACAAAATAAGACTGATATTAATAAATACAGTAACAAAACAATTACATAGAATAAACTAATTACTTGTATTGAACATTTTTGTTTCCATAAGTACTTATCAAAGTAAATAAATTTAACATCATAGTTGGAAAATTGTTTGATTTCATGTTTCTATGGGCGATGAATTAATCGAACGGTTGCTGCGTGCCATTAAGATAATGAGGATGGAATTTCAAGCTGAGGCTGATCGATAAAAGTTTTAAAGTATATTAAGTAATTATAACAGTTTATAGAAGACTATGGAAGACTGTATATAATATAATCTGTGTGGGTACCTTAATCTCACTGAATTTCCACTATGTAAAAGTCAATACATAATGTGCTTTTATAGTTTCTAAACTAATATTGTATTTTTAAATCGTAAACAAATACAAACCTGCTGAGTGAAACCTACTTTAAGAAAGTGAAAGTTATCGTTTAGAAAATGAAACAATATCTACTTAAAAGGAAGTTCTATAAAAATAAACTACTTCAGCATTAACATCCACATCTAGCGAAGGGCTTCCCTGCGATTATAATTGGATCTCCCTGCTCTAAGATCTAATGATCCAAGATTGATGGTAATCGCTGGACTAATAATCCTCCGGCCCGATGGACCGACAACTTGCGAAAGGTCGCGGGTGAGGCTGGATGAGGAAAGCGGAGGACCGGGATATCTGGCGCGAAATGGGGGAGACCTATGTCCAGCAGTGGACTGCGATAGGTTGAATAGGATAGAATAGGCTGGACTATGAACCTCGCATATCCCACTCTACCCATCATAGACAGGATCCTGACCTTACCACTAGTCTATTGGCCGCCAGAGAATTATTCGCAGTTTGACAAACTAAACTATGACCCACCCTACTGATTTAGATCCCTAAACTTGTATTCAGAGACCTCTGACACAGTATTTTGTAAGTAACTCAAAAAAGAAAAAGGGTAAAGCTAATTATCGTAAAAAATCTCATTACAGTTTTGAGCCATTCCAAACAAAACCACAAAATGTCAAATCAAACCTCATTTCCCCAAAAATATTTCCCGCATCTGATATCTGCCTAAACAAACGTTATCAACTGCGCCTCTCATATTTCTTTAAGCTGTCCATTAGCGATAAATAAAGCGAAATTTATTAGACATTTTATATTTTGACATCGCAAAGACGAGAACGTAAAAGAAATTTGCCAATTTCCTTAAAAGCAGAGAGTGCCGTTTTTAGACAAATAGGGAATGATTTTTGTACATGTAGATGCGCAGAAGGCTTGTTGATTAAGATTTAAGGCATCAAATGTTACGAGCAAGGATATCCACTTTAGTGATTATGTTACTCAGCCCCAATAACGAATTGGTAATGTATTAATACTTGGGGAATACTTTTAAATCAAGTTATATGGGACACCGAACGGGAGATGTTTCCAATTCACCACCATAACAATTTAATAAAATTAAAACAATAAATATTAATAAAAAAATGGTCACAGATATTCACACAACGAGATTTAATACTAATTTAAGCAATGAGCTTGTTACTCGTATATGGGAACTAAAGAATGAAACATACATTTATCCCTTATATATAATATAACCTGAATGGTGTCGGCTTATTCAGAGGCAGGTTTGCATTTTTGAAGATCAGCGTAAAGCTGATCTAGACGCTAAACGCGACGAATTAAAAGCCCGAACACCCGTGACCATTCAATATAATTATGTCAATGGTAAGCTCAATGTGCTCGTGAGTTTACTGCAAAGATTGACTATATTAGCCATCTTCAAGCGCATGTGCGCCGTACTGTTTAAGAGTCGAAGTGGTCGCCATGACCGAAAACAGTCGGATCATTCATTCATTCATAATATAACAACTACAAAATACCCAGACAAACACAATCAGATATTTTGCGTTCTGCACTCTGTGCTCGAACCAAAAATCCTTGGTCAGTAGCTCACTGGTCAACTTTACAGCCGTCAAATTAATAGTAATTAGAAAGAAGAAAGAAAAAAGCTTTATTTGACAAGACGAAGACACTACATAACATTGTACATACACATTTTAAAGAAAAACAACAAAAAAAAAAAGAAAGACAAAATATGAAAGTGAGTAGAAAAGTTAAACAATAAATAAATATTTACAATGAGGTGAAGAGAAAAAAATAAATAATAAATAACAAAAAAGAAAGTTAATAATAAAAATTAAAAAAGAAAGTTAATATGTACAATATCTATCAAGTTAATATAATAAAATAATATGCAGTATCCTTCCTGTCAAAAAGGTCTCTGCCTCAGCATTGGCTGACTTGCATTGTTGGGATTCAACACATACACATAATTACATAATTCGTACTAGGTCATATACAAAATGTGAACATTTCTAAAAAGCGCTTTACCCCAACTAGGTCATTTCGATTGTAGCATACATTCGGCTGTGGTCGGTCAACCGCGGTGCGCTTTCATTTTGTGTAGTCACAAATCTGTCCCATGTCATTTACCTTGCACATGACACGAGCACGGGCGAATATAGCATGCAAATCTGGACTTTCAGTCATTTAGCGTTCATCTCAAAGCTTGGAAGTAAGGAGGACAATATTTTAGTGTGATATTTTAATGACGTATGAATGTGCATAGAAAAGTAGTAAAAGCAATGATATTCTGTATATATAAAGGTATATAAGATACCTGTGCCTCAAAAACGATCCGCCAAAGAGAGTTTGTAGGCTCTTTGTTAAGGTAAATGTACGCTCATTCGAAATATGTGTATGTGTGCTATCACTGCATGATGTGTTGGATCACTTTTTTCAAGTTTTGTGAAGATATCACTTATCCATACTTTATGCATCATTGAGTAAAAGAAGCAAGCCTTTTTCTTTCGAGACCCTAGCTAACCTCATATACTCGTGGTATATTTGGAAGTACAAGCCCAAATGCTCTCGCGACGTGCTATTCCAAGTCGAAGTCTATAAAAATATAAACAAAATCCAGTTCCTATTAATACAAATATTTACAAGGAAATCTCATATTATGCTTTTTAAAAATTAAATTTACTGTCGTCACTGCAGCCTAATTTGTCTTTTATTAGACGAAGACCTTTAATAAAGAGCGATCGATCCCTAGCGGTCGCCATCCATCTGCTACCCGCTACGGTCTTCGGTCCTTTTACTCGTAGTTGAGGTCGGTGTACGTTTCAGTTTCCGTTATGTGGACGCTTCTCGAAACTTTTCTACTCCATCAACCATCAGTTTTGTTATGATTATTTATCTAAATGTTTCCGTTATATATTTTTTTGTTTCGACAACGCATGTGGTGTATAGTCGATACGTCGACTAATACAACAAGGTTCCGGGTTCATCCCGGGAATTACAAACATTTGTGTGCACGAATGTGTCTGCTTGTATTGGTCTGGGTGTTTCTATGTACGAGTATAATATGTATGTATTTTCAAAAAAAGTGTGCAAGTTATGTTTATCCGTTGTTTACTACCAATTACAGACTATTTACTACCAATTACAGACTAATACTAAGTTTGGGGTTAAATGGCGCTATGGGAATGTTTGCTAAGCAAGCTTTCCTGTATGTCTTCAAGCTAAATTATTATGGTAATAAAAATAGTCTTCAGTTCTACATTAGTATTAATTAACAGATATATTGTTACTGTCTAACACAAATATGAACACTCTCACAATATTATCCGAATTAGAAGGAATTTGCATCTCAATCTATTACAATTAGTATAATAATAAAGTTTAATCAACAAAAATTCATTGTTGAGTACAGGACTGTGCGGGCAAGTGTAAGTAAATAACATGTTATGTTTTGTTAAAATCATATAATATACATTTCAATATAAAAAATATATTATATAATATTTGGATGTGTTTAGTATACGTGTTGTACTTGAAATATCTTTTTAATTATCTTTGAACTCACTGAGGCAGTCATCAATCGATGAAACATTAGAATAGCTTCTAAATTTCTGAACTCAGAAGAGAAAATATTTCGGGTGTTTAACGATTTCAATATTTCCTTTCATTTAACGAACTAGTGAAGAGTCGTGTTAATTAATTAAAACCATTTGTGCGCCATTTTGCGCGCCAATTCCTAGTGATTCCTATTGAACATTTATTCATTGCCGTCCTAAAATCCTGACACATGCTTAAAAACTTCCGAGTTCTACGCAATACGGTATTGTGGCTTGGTAGATACTTATATTACTGGTACTCCGAGGTATTTAATATATTCTCTTGAATCTCGTTATAATTTTTGTATTTTATTTGTTAGGGAAATTGTATGATGTTGATACTTCATTAAAAATACACATTATCGAACCAAATTGTGTGTCATAAATTATGATACTATTAATTATTTTATGCAAATATGATGTTTATTTATTTATTTATGGTACACAAACAGAATACAGTCTTTACATGAAACACATTAAAATAAAACAGTTGACTGGACAGGACTGTAGCCCAGAGACGGTGTACACAGCGTGATTTCAGGACTTTTTTTTAAAATATAATAGGCTATAATAATATTTAGAAAAAAGAAAAAACAGAGTACTAACAAACTTACTTGTTGATTTAATACTTCATTTAGAAATACACAATATAAAATCTAACTTTTATCTTATGTGTTCATGTTTTAATTCATTAAAACTTTGTTTTTGCTACTAATAAGTTTTATGCTATTAACTTTAGTACCTATATTTCGTATTAGAACTTCGAATTTTACTAGAAAATTCTTTAAATTCATGCCTGACTTTATATTGTTCTATTAAACAATGTGTTTTGGTTGGTAATATGTATTTGCCGTGACACAGCTCACCATGGGAACTGTATATGTATTTTGAAATTTTTGTACCAACGACTATAACTCAACTAAACACATTTCCGCGACGTACGCAACCATTTTTTCTGTCATGTGATATACCAGTGAAACAGAGGCCTAATTCGCCCCAGTCACGGCACAGAAAGGGCTGTGTTCGTGGTTGTCACGTTTTTAATTAATATATGAGAGGGCTTGCCGACCTCTTTGTACATCGCGTTTATATGAAATTCATCAATTAACTCAGCGAGTATGTCTTGCATGAGCCCAATTAGGCACAGATTGGATTGTAAATGCGATTAGCTAGTTTACTCTGGGTTTATGGTAATAGCTTATCTTGAGGAATCAAACGATTCTTTCATTCAATTACGTGAGACCCGCTTTTTTCGACGGACAAAAGATCAGTAAAATAAGAGCAATTCGAAAACTCGTTTTCGTTGAGACCTTGCTTGCTTTTTATAAATTATTGTATTGGTTACAAGACTATGTTTATTTATCAAACATTGTAACCTTAGATATATGTATTATTAACTATAAATTTATCGGGACATAGTGATATTTAAGATTAATATTAAGACAATTTATAACTAGTGGATATTTTAATCTCACAAACAGCGATACATAGTTGTATTAAAAAAAATGTTATATTACAAATTCAGGCGTAGCACGGTATCACATGTCAAAGTAATAAAATTATTCAGGACTATATGTCCCGAAACGTGTCAAAAATACCATACTACTCAGACGGCTCGACGGCACAAGATTCCAATGGTCTGTCTGCATATTGGTGATCAAAATATATTATCTCAAGTCTGTGCTTCAGGAGGCACTATAAGCCCTTGGTCCTGCCATCCGACAATTCGTATAACGCCCACATGATCAGTTGGGTCCTAACTAGTCATATTATATACTACGTGTGGAAGGCTTGTGCATTCCATATTTGAGGAGATAATCGCTTTAATTTTTTTTCTCTTTCAATAAGTTTTCATTGAATATGAGGAGCCACCTTAAAATAACATAAGATAAATATGAAACATTAGTAATGGAGTACATAAGTTGTTCCTACTAACAACTTGCCGAAGTAGTCCATCAGCATGTATCCCATTGAAAATCGTATTCCCAATAGTTCTTTTTATTAATCAGCAGACAAGAAACTACAATATTTACATGTAAATATAATAGAAAATAATTTGATTTTATTACCGACAAATTTATTGCTGCGTAACAAAATTTCGGACTGAATTAATATTTCTCGCAAAAGAAATGTCAATAACAACAATAGGAAGTAGGGAATGAAAGACAAATCACGAATAAACGGACGACCGACTCCGAGAGAAGCATTATTTTTCCCATTATCATGGTTGTTTTAATGAAATCATTTTGAACGCGGACACCGATGGTGGAAGCGACAGAAATTACGTTCTATTTTGTGGTTTTATCAGACTTTCTTTATTAATTTATTTACAGTTCATGAAATACGTGAGCATTTATTAGATTAAATTTGCAATGAATTAATATTGGTACGTGAAATGAAAGTCGATGTAAAGGGTTCCCAAGTTTAAAACGATAATATTAACATCATTAAGTCTTATTGCTTCCAGTCAAACAGCGAACAAGGCCCAGACGACGTTCAACGTGTACATAACCAGATAAGCAGCAAATCTCAATTACTTAAGACAGGCCTATACGGGCTTTGCACAGCAAATAATTGACTTCGTTAAGTAGTATTAAATGACTTACTTAATAGAAAGAGTACCTTAATATAAAACCATAACTATGAATTAATGATACTAATGAAGTTTAATTTTCAATGAAGAGAAAATATAAATCCAGCCAGTATCAATAAAACCCAGGAGTGGATTACATCGATTACTAACTTTTGTCATAAAGATAAAATACCGATTTCCGATAATTTCAATGTCTGCCCCAATGCAGCCAAGTCTAAAACTATCACTGCTTTAGCGTGCGATAAAGGTAATGGAGCGGTATCAACGAAAATTTACCCATAAAACTCATCAAAACCGTTTTAAAGTAAAGAAGATTTTAAGTCTTGTCTACTGAGTGACAGAGCTTGTTATTAAAGTAGAAAACACACGACTTATTTTGATATGGAAAATTCAAGCATAAACATGCAATCCGAAATACAAATCCTCATCGTCCAATTACAAATACACGTACGTGTAATAATTATCCCTCGATATCCGGAATGACCTCCCCGGGTGCTTGTTCTCTAACCTATCGGAATAGCTAAATACTAGTCGATTACTACCACATGGAAAATCATTGTGAATAAAGTATTTTTTATTAAGAAAATCTTTTATTAAGGACGAATTTAAACTACTATTTATTAATTACTGTTGTGACGGAAATCACATAATTAAATGACCTATAATGAAACTGAATATCCTATAATTTTGTTTTAATTATTATACCACTATTGAAATGTATTTGTTTGTATTTCAAATTAATTACATTATATTGTTAGGATTCTATATACGTAAATTACTTGAAAAATTTACAAAATAATTTTTTGGATATGAAATTATGTTAATATTTAAAAAATCTTATTGATAAATTTTTTGGATACACAATGTTTTCCTTTACCTTTTTGGGTACAAAACCTAAGTTACCAACATTAAGTTCAACTGGCTGTATAAAAAAGTAATTTGGAAAAAAGGTCTGCCGTTTTTTTTATAAAATGTCCACTGTTTAATTAAGACTGACATAGATGACGCATTGCTGATATATGGCATTTATCATCCAAGACTTTTATCACAGCTATATTGGTCAGCCTCGTGAAACTTAAGTATCATCTATTCGCATCTCTTGCAGAAAGAAGGGGCTGAAAGCTATCATTAGTTCCTTCGACTATCCATAAGTATTTATAATTTGTGATAGAAAACTTACTGTAGAAAATTATAAGGGGCAAAATGTTACAATAACATAAATAAAAGAAACTATTCTTTACCTCATGCAATTCTTGTTCAGTTATATCTCGGTCTTCTTTTGCTCGCAGGTCATATCTAATTAAACTTTGCAACTTATACAGTGAAACTTGGATAAGTGGAAGTTGCAAGTTACCGCTAAATGATTCTTACTAAATACTAATTGAGATATCTCACTTATCTAGTTTCTTGTTTGAAGTTAAGGAACAGCTTTAATAGTAATGTACCTATTACGAGTTCCTCAGGGCTGCATGTTGGATCCGCTGTTATTTACTATGTTTAAAATTATATTTCTTGCTAAGTTAATGACTTACAAAAGATTTTGTTAATATAACCAAACAAACTTATACGAACATAGATATAAAACCAATATAATGTTTAAATAATGCATAAAAAATTGTGGAATGGACATAAAGTCAACTCTAATTGCCCAAAAAACTGCTGAAGCCCAAAACTAAAAATATTATATTCCTCTACAAAATATTTTCGTTTTGTATATATTTTAGTAAAATAATAGGGTTTTTTTGTTAAATTACATTTTTTAGGGCTATGAAATTGATAGTTGATTTAAGATAGAAAATTAGTTGGAATTCCCTAATTTTTTCATACAATTCATTTTACTTCAAGTTAATGATTCAAATTCAATAAATTTGACGTGTTTCCTATACGTTTAATTCTTATAGTCATAATACAACGTTTTAGCTGGAAAAGAAAATAGAGCCGTACTTCTAAGAGAAAAAGCGTAAGAGCTGTTTACTGAAGCTAAGCTACGATTGAGCGGCTACTAAAGTTAAGTCCAAAGGTAAAGGAAATTCCTCGGACACTTTTACATAGCAATCACTGAAATCTCTGGTAATATAATCTGAAGGAAACAACTGAAAGAAGAGTCTCTTATAAAGAATTATTCGATGATTTATAAATTTTAAAAAAATCAATCACATTAATAGCGTATAAAGGTTGGAGTATAAAAAACTCATACAAACTCTAACGGACCCGACAAACTTCTTTTGTCAAAAAAATTTCGTCTGTGGCAGTTTTCGTTCCAACCTGATAGAAGTCCCACGCTTTCATATGTTTCAGTATAGACGATATACTTTTACAATTATTTGATTGGAAGTATAGTGTAGAAAAGCCTTTGTTTTCTCTGTTAGTTTTTTTGCATTCTCGTGCTAAAATAGGCACGTCAATATGTTTTTATCGACTTTACTACATAGTATAAAACAAAGGCCTTTCTTTGACCTACACAACGGATTTTGATGCGATTTTTTAATATAGGAAGAAGAAAATGTATAATAACAGCCATTCAGTAGTGGAAAAATACTGTTATTTTTAAGGTGTGATGTCGTATATATTATCATTTTTTCCGTTTACATTTTAAACGCAGGCTGAACTCTACAAGATATATCAAAATAATGTACTGAGTATTGTAAACAATAAAAAGGTCTACAAAAATCTCTGCAATGGTATGTAATTATCTCTTATGGATATCCTACAATAACATTTCTTTTGTCATTTCCTTTTTACGACAAATCACCATTGCACTAGAAAATCCTGATTTAAATTCTACAAAACTGGTAACACTAGCCCCTAGTATGCTTTTTTATTTTGTACTCTCGCCGCATCAGTTGCAGAGCGGGCTTGGAATCTTAACGGAGTCGATCGAAGCACTTGCGGGAGCTACACTGTACTAGGATAAGTCATGGCGGTTACTGGGAAAATCTTCGCTGTATCTCAGAATCAGGACAAATAGTTCTTGCTTTTTAAAGATTACTTGTACTTTTTAATTTATAAATGAAATGTTTATCATTTATAAATGAAAGTTAAAGAAGAGAAAATCTTTCCTCGTCTAGGGTTCATATACCGCATAAAGATAATAGTTTAATTATATAACATAAAGTTTTAATTATTATTTATGAACAATAAATATTAGTTGTGTGGCGACTAGACATAAGTAAAGTGCTTATGTAGACTAATCTCTTTTTAGTCTAGTACTATAAATACAAATAAATCGTTAAAAAAATATAGCTTTAATATACAATTAAACCGTAACCTTTTCATTTTAGTCTGACATCTACATGTGCTTATAAATAAAATATAATTGTGAACGTATTCTATTTATACTCGCACATGAGTGTGAATATATTTTCCAAATATGTTTAGAGCATTGTAAACAGAATGTACGAGTAGAACACTTATGTAATATTGAACAATATCAATAAGAGCAGTAGATATACATATAATAATATAACATAACATAATTTACTACCTTCTCTAGCCGTTTACTTATGCCTCGAGCTTGATTACAGATTTAATGAATAACACCGTCAGAATGCTACGAAGACACACTAGTGCTACGGTAATCAAATCTTACCGTAGCACGTAGTATTTGCTACCTTCTACGAACCTCTGCCTTCGGTCAAATGTTATATATGTAGTCGGTATGTCATTGTATTCGGGTGTTGTGCGGAACAATGTATTTCATTTTAAGCAACATATTTAAGTAAAGGATCTTAAAACTAATTCATGAAATAATAGCACTCATATATTAGTAAGCTTAAAATTTAAATAATGTATTTTGATACCAAATTTTATCTGACTGTCAACTCGTCCATCATTACAGAGAGTTACTATGGAACTAAATTTTATAATTATAAAGTATTAAAACTATACAAACTGAATATTCAGTAACAAAAATGCATAAAGTAAATAAGTTTGTGTACACATCAAACATTCTGCCAAAAAGCGAGCTCGCTTACAAATATATCCAGTCCAACATATTACATTGAAAATAAAACACAAGTAACAATTTAACAAGAGCTGCATTTTTTTAATTAATATAATTACATCTGCAGACTCATGGTCCGTACTCTTTTTAGTTTAAGATTATTTTGTAATTTAATTATTATAATATTATGTTAGTGCTCCGCGCATGGGGCAAAAGAGCTGCATTTTATAGAAGAAAAAAATAATTTCAATTTTAAAAAGATATTTTTTTCATAACTCGCCGTAACTGGCTCCGTCTAAATATTCCTAAACTATTCCAATTCATTACATCCTAACGGGAAGTTAAACTTTCGTTAAGGATCCCTGGATTTACTTAGCTCCACGATGAAGTTGGACCGACTTAATTAAACTTTTCTTCTATTATGTTAATAAAGTGCTAACAATAAAAAGCTGCAGCGGGTCCGGTATGTGAATTGTGCAAGCGTGCTCCAATTATTCGTGTAATTAAGTAAGTAACGACCTAAACAATGTAAAATGATGGGTTATACTACAAGTTCATTACCTTCAGGCAAGAATGACTAGGCATTAAGGTAACTTTTTAGTTTAATTTCCCTAAGCTTTGACAAAAAATGCTTTTTCATATGTTGAAGATCATGGAAGTACCTGTCATTTCAATAGTTGCCTTTTTGTTGTCAGATTTCTACATGTGAATGTTTTAATGAAATTCTCACTTGCAGAGGACAGTGTGTAGACCGCAATCATCAGTTCCATTTTATATCGCATTCGTATACTATTAGCGCACGGCTGTTGTTACCCTGACCATTGAAATTAAATGACTTTTTTAACTTCAATAATGCTTTGCCTTAACTATCTCTTTTACAGTATCATTGTTATTCAGGACACATTTAACGTTAAAATAATAATAATTGCTGCTTAATCATATTTCTTACAATATTTTTGCTGATTTGCAGTAAGGAAGGTGTTATAAAAAAGTCTAATATCAAGGTGAGATTAAGTTGAATACAGCATTTAAAACCAGTGAAACCATTGTTGTTGTTGGAAAAATAGGCAACCCAAACATGTCCTAGAAAAAGTTACACAATGCTACTTAGATAGGTGCTTTAACAGACACTCATAAAACGGCAAAAAAAATGAAATGCTACTATATATAGTTGTCATTCTCAGCAGGTAATAATGAAATAAGAATAATAGCACTACCTTCAGCACTGTTATCATATAAATGCATAATAATTCAATTCAAAGAAATTCAAAGAAAACATTTACCATTTAGTCTTAAACAAAATTATGCTAAGACATAAGCTTATTGTGGATAGCAGACCATTAATTAGTAGGTTTGATTGATGAGAATAAAATATGAAGACGAAATCATGTTCATAGTTATTTCAGTATTGCTATTCCTTAAGGAATAAACTTTTACCGGAAACCAGATGATACAAGAAGTTGTATGAAAAGTTCCGCCTTTTTTACCAATGTATCAGTCCATTTGATTGGAGGACGGTGAAGGAAAACATCATGAGGAAACCTGCGCATGCCTGCGAAGAGATTCAAAGGTTGTGCGTGAAGTCGACCGAACAACACTGGGTCCGCGTGGTCGACTAAGGTTTATACACCCTTTACAGGTTGGTTCGTGCACCTCGGTGGGAACGTTTAATGAGCTAATAATGATGATTGGAGGCTGGGCCACGCTTCTATACCTGTTCCGGTTTACCCACTCGAGAACCTTCCCGCCACCTTAGCCGTCGGTTCTTTGCTCTATATGCCCTGCCTATTACGCGGATATTAAAATTAAACTGCTGATTATATTATCAACTGTAACGAATCGAGATACAAAATAAAGAAATATAATATTTGTAATTATCGTTGATCCAGTGTCTTTAGTTGACTATCAGTACACATTTACATAATAAATACATATTAAGGAGATAACAAAGTTCAAACAGTTAACAAGGCGTTCAAATCCGTGTTTATACATTCAAGCATGTAACCTTAATAATTTGATAATTCACTTTGTAAACACGCATCGTGAGTGCTACCAAGTAGGTTTATTTTAAACCTTATTACCAAAAACATATGGATGGAGATACTAAACACATGTTTCGTCTTGTTTAACCTTATAACAGGGAATGGCAATATATATTTACCTATACATATAGAGTCGTATGACATTTTAAAATTTCGGTTTTGCTATAATTTATTAATTCTTACCATTAGACATGCATTTATTAAACCCCTAACATTATGCAAAACAGAATACCATAATAACTTAAACTGTTGATCAAAACTATTTTTCTCATATAATCAAATAAATGTATAAAGGTTACATGCCTGTCAATAAAAATCAAGCTAATAAAATATTACTTAATTAAGAATGTACAGCTGAGCACCGCTGACCCTAAGCCCCCTTCCGCATAATATTAAAATCAAAATACTTAGTCGTTTAACAAACAACACTTACTTTAAGCAACAAAAATCTATTAGCTCCACTTAAAACGCTTAACGACATTGCTCTTACGGAAACCAACCTTTAATACTGCGCAAACAAAGCAAAAGACTCCCATTAATTAACTACTAATCCCACAATGAATATATTCGTGACATCGTTACCGAGTTCGCGTTATTAACTTAACGCCATTAGCTGAGAGTCAACGGAACTCACTGTAATTATGTTTGCTATAAATCGTAGACAGACCCATATTATCAGAGTTAGAGCAGGAAGGGCCCGGGAGCGCCAGGAAGACAGCCAACGCGATTACACCGCACACGTTCATTATGATCACGTTAAAAAGAAAGTACTCGAAAAAACTGTCACTGGTCAAAAAGTTTCGTAAGTAACTCATTCCGTTTTCAATCCCCAATTCAACACTGGCAGTTTAGAAAAATACGCCGCGTAAAAAGTTAGCGGCGCGTTCGGGAACACGCGGCAGCCAAAAGTTTCCCGCCGCTAGCATGTGACGGATGTCACGTGACAACAACATTTGATTCCGTTATGTTGGCAGCAAGGCGTGTGGCCACAATGACTCCGGACGTGCGACTGACGCGACCCGACGGCACAAACGCCATACGACTATTGGTCACGACTCAGGGCGAGCCCATCAATTTAGCTTGACGTTTCAATGAAAACCCCCTTCTTTTTTCCCCGGAGAGAAATTACGGAGTTCCGTCGAGGTATAATTAAAAAAGTGTATCGATTTCAGAGTATTAAAGTCGAGTTTGTTGTTAAGCTTGAACTAAGAAGAGTTAAGCGGGAACAAGTTGGTAGGAAGTATCTATACTTTAACCTATTAAAATCGGCTCAAACTGCTTCATAATTATTAATACTCGTGCTTGAAAATATTAATTTAAAAGGAACTTTATTTCAAAGTAATTATATAATACATTTTGAAAAAGTGCTTTGTGTCTTTAATGATTGCCTTTTGCTTCGAGTTAATGTGGTTTTATCAACCTTCAAGTGAGAACTAAGTACAAGCAATACACAATAAATTCTGAGTTGTTTAGTATTCCTTTCGCAAAATTCATTATAGTCCCTGTTTATTTATCAACATAATTAATTCGTGAATTGAACAAAAACCATTGTTACTTAAAAGATATAGTTAAGTCATTAATGACTTCACGATATGGTGACTTTCATTGGTATTTTGGAAAAAAAAGTACTATTATTTAAGATGTTAAATTTTTGGGAGCATCTATACTATTATGAAACTGAATCTTCTACTGATTTATTAAACATAAAAGAAAAATATATAGACAAACAATACTAATTGAAATTGGGGGTGTTATGGTACTTAAATACCATCATTGAACTTAAGTAAGAAAGGCTAACATAATGAAAATAATCAGAATACGATCAAATATTGTATCATACAAATGAGGCCTTTAAACTAGGTCTCCCCTAGACCTGCTTAATTATAATCTATGCCAAATAGCATTTAAATGTAAACAATAAGGTTTATTTTCGCACGCGGCACTACTATTTTAATTTAATCATACTATGTTGTGTTTATAGCTCTAACTATTTAAATTTACTGTACAATGGTGAACATAGTAATTTGACATAAGATGTTTAAAAAATACAAAGTAAACCCCGTTAGGCATTTTGTGAAATAATGAATATAATTACATAAACAGAAACACTCTTGCTCTCACATTTGTAAATAATATTTAGTTTAAGGCTCAAAAGGAAGATAGTAATTTACATAACGATAAATCATAATAAAAATATCTGTAAAATATTAGAAAAAGGAGGGCTTGACTGAATCTGAACAACTTGATTTCGTACATTTACTATGATATAATTATTTATAGATTATAAAGGCTTTTTGATATTCTCAAATGCTTTGTATTGTTCAATCTTAAATTTTTTATAGTTACTGAATAAGGCATGAGCCTACCCGTATAGGGTGTATTGGCCTTAATCGTCCACGCGGGGCCCAGTGCAGGTTGGCTAACTTCACGCACAGCCCTTAAATTTTTCTCACGATGTTTGCCTTCGCCGTAAGAGGGTCGGATAAACGTACATATAATTTTATAAATTCGAAAAGGTACTGGTACTTGGCTGGATTTGAACCTGCGCTCTCCATATCGGAAAGCAACAGTCCACACCAATGAGCCACCAACGCGCTCAAACCCACAATGGGCAAACGCAACTGGGATTGGTGGGTGTGTGCCTGGACCAACGGCTTAACGTACCTTCTGAAGCATGGAGGAAATAAAGTATTATTATTTTTGGTTATTCAATGCAATAGTGGCTTAACTTGAAAAATCGTCAACCCAACGAGCTAGCTGCTACCTCATCGACCCGTTTATAATAGTACTGCCGACAAACTGCATGTGCAGTTTGGCAGATTATTACAAATGTAACTTGTGTTTTGGTTTTGAATAAATAAAAGAAATAGTAAAAAGTAACGAGTAAAAAGTAATAAGTTGGGTCCTGATAGGTAAAACATGTTGCTTTTAGGAAATTGAGCCACGAGGTTCTAATATAATTCATAATGTTGATATTAACATTAACATATATTTTAAAATACAATTATGTCCACGATGCCATAAGCCTAGTGATGGCAGAGCTTCACATAAAACAACAACAATTCGTTGTGTTTTACATTGTTAGTGAGATCACTATAGGCCCAGAACCCCCCTAGATTTACATTTTCTTCCTCCTTATAAAGGTCGCCAACACATTTGTTCTTCGCATGCAGTTACCCATTGTAATTTCAAATATAATCAGGCAAAAAAGTCTGCTCGATTACCATAATCATGGAAAGTATCAAGGTTCTACCTCTATAACAATAAACTTAGAATTTATGTTTCATCATCATCATCAGCTCATTAAACGTCCCCAACGAGGGGCACGAGCCTACCCGTACAGGGTGTTTAGGCCTTAGTCGTCCACGCGGGCCCAGTGCGGGTTGGACGACTTCACACACAACCTTCGAATATCTTCGCAGGCGTGCATGAAGGTTTCCTCACGATGTTTTCCTTCACCGTAAGAGCGTCGGATAACGTACATATATTTTCGAAAATTCGAAAACACATTGGTACGTGTCGGGATTTGAATCTCAGCCCTCCCGGTAGGAAGGCGACAGTCCACACCATTGAGCCACCGACGTTCATATCACAATTTATGTTCATAATTTATGTTTACCAAGCTCTATATTTACTCTTACCTAAAGCAACACGGTAACTAATAAAAACCTGCGGGTAAATGGGAATCCAGTGGCTGCTATTTACTTAGTTCGATTGCTAAATGATTATTGTAATTCAAAAGTTTATGAGACCCATTTGATATAAGCAATTACGTTTAAAGCAGACATCATACTAAAAAATAAAGAACGATTTATTAAAAATATTATTTTACTTTAACCGCTAGCTAGTTTACATTGCGCCGACATCTTGATGTTTACTATTCCGAACGAGGTTGAAATTAATAAAACCCATTTTGCTTCTTGGAAAAACCAGCACAAGCATTCTGCAGATGTGAAATAGCTCGTTGTATTTGAACTGCTTTAAAAATAACACTGTAATTACGTTAATAACGATTGGTTGTAAGTATTTAACATTTTCAAATAAGCATTCGTTATTTATCAAGTTATATTGAAATGAAATGAAAAGTGTTTATTCAGTTTAGGTCCTCACAGAACACTTATTTATGTCAAATGTAGCTACCACTAGCTATTAAAGTGTCGAAACAAACACAGGGTGCTTTTGCAAAATTTTATTTATAATTATATAACTAACTACATTTTGCCCGCGGCTTCGCTCGCATTGAATTCGGGATAACACGGTACTTACATTTATCACTATACATAGATTGTGAAACATCCTTCATTGCTGCTCCGCTTCTATTACTCGTAGCGTGATAATATATAGCCTATAGCATTCCTCGATAAATAAGCTATCTAACACTGAAAGAATTTTTCTAATGGAACCAGTAGTTCCTGAGATTAGCGCGTTCAAACAAACAAACAAACTCTTCAGCTTTATATAATAGTATAGATTACTACAATCGTCGTTATATATCTGAATTTAAGTAATTTATTATTTGATCTCACAAGCTATTCTTATTTTGTTAATCTCAATGGAAACCAAATATATTGAGTAATTGGGTTCCTACAATGTTGAATCCAGCTTTAAGTCAATTTCTTTTTCATGTCTCCATGACATAAATATTTCAAATCGACCGAATGGGATCAAAATAGTAATATAGGCATTCGAAAAGCTATCATAGTATTTTAGAATATGTTGTATGTTAACAAATTTTATAAAGTTGTCTAGAAAGCAATTATAGTATGTATTTGAGTATCAAATATGTAAATAATGATCTTTGTACACAATTATTATTTTAATATTAAGACAATAACCATTGCTTCCATTAGCAAACAAGGTGTAGAAGGCATTCAAATTAACAAGCAATGAACTCTGCCGACCGCGATTTATACTGAATTTGATAACGCTCTCAGCTTAATGAGGAGCGTGATGTGTGGGAACCTCTATTAGTGTAAATAATATGGCGATCTATTACAATCCTGTTCAAAATGTTTCCTATTTAAACCCACATTAAGCCCCATGTATCCGGAAACGATAAATTCGACTTTTAACTAACGGATAACACGTATAGGAGTCCAATCTAAATTACAAACCACTTTTCGGAAGGCTACTTCTGAAATTCCCTAATTTTATAAAAGTTGAAATTGGTGTAAAGTGCAAGTGCGTACATTTTTTTAAAAGGCAAGTTTTTTTTTAAAGGAAAACCTTTCTCAGTTTTCTTGGTCTTTTTTAAATAGATAATTTACTAATGTTATGGCATATATTTTAATACTGACTTTCTACATGCAAAATCATCGTATGTCGCAGAACCGATGGCCGTTGGAGCAGAAGAGTTCTGAAGTACTACGTTACGGCGAGCATAGCGTAGCGAGGCCCTCCAGCCCGATGGACGGACTACTTGCGAAAGGTCGATGGTGGAGGCTGGATGAGAAAAACGGAGGACCGAGATATCTGGCGCAAATGGGGGAGACCTATGTCCAGCAGTGGACTGCAATAGGTTGAATAGCCATCTTTTTTTAAAAAGTATGCTTTTAAAAATGGTGGACGTGAAAAAACAGCATTACACGTAGAAGTTAATGAAACAGGGTCAGATTTAAAAGGAAGTAATTTAAATAAAATAAAAATATTTACGTAAGGAAGAATAAAATTGACAAGAAATTTTTGCATACATACATATTGAATTGTAACAATAGCATACTCAACTATTTGTGCTACGATCGTTTTCACACTCTACGATCACATCTAAGACAAGTGTTAGTCGAGCATACGCAACTTTGATTCCAATATCCTATAGATTCTGGAATTGGCAAAGGGCTGGCAAATACTTTAACGGATGCCGAAACAATTGCCATCGTCTGCGACATGAAAGGTTGTGTACTCAGCGGGGAGAATCTCTTGAACGCAATACTTACTGGCTTTTGGGTATAACATATACGCGACTGCCTTTATTGCCCCGTAGGTATAAGTATTTATTACATTTTTTTGCACACCCTTTGACAGTATCATTTTTATCTAGCTTTTACTGTTTTATTCGGGTAACATTTTGAAAGCGCGGTGGTACTATTCAGTTTTGAAAAATTTGAATTACTCGTTTGTTTTGTTAGGCATCACTGAATTTGTTTTTCCGATTTCAAATATAGTTTTTCCATGGTAACTGGCACAGCTGCACTATTCTTTGAATTTCCCCTTTTGCAAGTCACGATTCAGAAACAAGAGAAAATAAATGTGTGTGGATTTCGTTACAGTCGCGGGATAATACGTATGCGTACACAATAATCCATACCTATAAGTATGTCTAGAACCAATAGCCAAACTTCTTGCCTTAGTCTTCTTCTTCTTCTTGGGCTTAGATGATGCCGTACAAATAATTTAATTACAAGTTGAATCACCTAATTGGCGGAAAAAAATCCAAGCTTCGAATGGCACGTAGATCCGTCGGTGCCGGATACTATCTTAGGATGGATCGTTAAACAATCCGCACTGGGCCCTCATACGATAACGGACGAAACTTTTCATAGTCATGCTGTATAAATAGCCATATCCCTTCAGTCTGGTCGTTGAAGGCTAATGATGATACATAAAATCGTTTTTAAGTGACATCGGCGAATGCAACAGCCTGTATAAGCCGGTTAGGTATCATCGGCCAAACCGGTGCCGCGTGAACAATATTGACTAGATGTCATCTCGTTTCTGTTCTCTAATTCGGACTTTGCGTCCATTCGTCCGTTAACAGATACGAGAATTGTGAGATAAAATTCACAGTCCACCTTTGAATTTGACGATGGAGCATTGTCAATTTTGCGATTGTAGATTCAAATGAAGCGTTGAATTATTTAGAGGGCGAGGATTCAATGTTTTTGTTACTCTTATTGAATTTTAAGTAAAATAACGTTTATTGTACCGGCAGTAGTTTTGTATTATTTAAGAATCAAAATCAATTATTTTTTTATTTAATTTAGGTTGTTATAAAAAAAATTAATTCATCCGATTGGGAGACGAATTCAGAAACTCAGAATTTACTGATAGTAAGTAGTAATAAACCAATCTGACTGTATAGACGTAAGGTATAACTGTATGCTTTGCTTTTTATTATGTTTTATATCAAAATATTAGTATTGGAAACTAATAAACCACGTTTTCTCAGATCACATGTATCACTTATTCTACAAAAGCTACGTAAGTTTTATTATAGCATACGACTAAAGAATCTGTTGTTAAAGTAAAAACAAATTTTCCAATTATCTTCACACATCAAAATCATACAACGCTACACGGGTCCAACAAACAATAGAATTTAAACTGGGCACAGTTTAATAGAGATCAAAGGTTATAAATGGAAATAAAATACGGACTTGAAACTATCCACAGTTCAATAGCATACGCGCATTTGTTTACGTGAATAAAATTTCCTGCCTGAAAAGGGCTCAGGTTAACCTTTAAGAGGATTAATTTTTAGGACCGGTTGAGGTTTACTTTTCATAAGGGATAATATTTCCTTGGCCACTATATGACCCGACGTTCGCACATCCTTTAACATCGTGACCACTGGCATTCATTTGCCTCTCTTTAATCATTATTATTGAATTCGTTTTTATCGTAGCCAAGACTTGGCAATTCTCTTTTGTCCGGTACTAAACACTTCAATTACTAAAATTGCGGTGTATTGTCAAATGTTGATAGCATATGCCGCTTCAATCGCTTTACATCTTTTTTACGTATTATAAGCTTCTTGAAGAAATCTCTGTTTAACCCCCGACGCAAAAAGAGGGGTGTTATAAGTTTGACGTGTTTGTCTGTGTGTCTGTCTGTGGCACCATAACTCCCGAACGAGTGGACCGATTTTGATTTAGTTTTTTTTTTGTTTCAAAGGTCATTTAATCGAGCGTGTTCTTAGCTATGTTTTATTAAAATCGGTTAAGCCGTTTATAAGATATAGGGGATGAAAGTGGGAATGAAAAACCGATTGTTTACAAATATGCCCGAGTAGGGTATCAAATGAAAGGAAATGATTCGTACATTACAATAGTAAGTAAGTAAAAACAAGGGTGTTATATGTTTAACGTCTCTGTCTATATACTAAAATCTAACTTAACCTAACCTACCTATAAAAAGTATGAAATAAAAATTAAATTAAAAATTTTAAAAACCCCCGACACAAGAACTTAAGTAATTTCCCTTTAAAAAGTAAAAATAGCAAAATAAACTTAATGTTAAAGTACCTAAGAATCTATTAATAATTCTAAAAAAAAACCTCGCGTTGGGGGACCGCTCTTAAACTAACAATTCAAATACAAATAGTCTAATTAAGTAACAGAGATGAACATAAAAACAAAATTAAGAGAATAATTCAAAAACTTTCATGAAATTCCTCCAAAAAGTCTTGGGTAAAAGCCTAAAGAGGTAACCATCTTATGAAAAATATCGTAGATAAGAAAGAAATAATTAGGAGCGGTCCCCCAACGTAAGGTTTATTTTTTAAATTATTAATAGATTCTTAGGTACTTTAACATTAAGTTTCTTTTATTATTTTTTACTTTTTTTAGTGATACTCTTACCTCTACATAGTGGTCCTATTTGAGTGATGAACCTGGGAACACCGGTACCTAATAAATAAAAATAAAAATGGCCTGCATTACACATGTACATGGAAATTTTGAGACCTTTCTTGAAGCAATTGGTTTAATGGAATATACACTACAAAAACTAATTCAATATATAATATTCTGATAAAACAAATAATGAAAATGGATATTTCAAATGATAAGTTTAGTAATGTTAATGTCTCAGTTTGTTGGAAATTATACTAAAGACTTTATAAATAATATTACCAACGAGGAACGAAACGTCTTTGAAACACCCTTTTTATCTCAGCTTAAGGATGTTTGTGTACAAATAGATTTGTCACAACACACAGTTAACATGTGCAATCATCATAAATGAAGGCATATAAACTCGCAGTCATAAATAGAAGTCGTAACCAACAGTACGTTCCCTAACGACATCACATTTGACCCAACTAACCTCATTTTCAAGTAAACCACAGCTGACCCGCCTATCAAGTTGTTAAAGCCAAGAGTTTTAAATAGTGTTATAAGTTAATGTTATAAGTCTGCTTGTAATATTGAAATAACCGTTACAGGGTTCCGTAGCCAAATGGCAAAAATCGGAACCCTTATAGATTAGTCATATATGTCTATCCGTCCGTATGTCACACCTTTTTATCGAATCTTTTAGCACTATACATATTTTTGGCTGATAGCTGATGTAATTCGAAAGAACTTAGGCTACTTTTATGTGCAAAGAACCTTTTTATTTTGAATTTAAAAATAATCTGCTCGCTTTTCTATATTGTTTCACTGCGGGATATGTTATACCGCCGGGCACAAATAGTAAAAATAAATAAACAAATACATTTCTAAATAGTACATTTACTGGTTTTTTTTAAGAATCTTTTGATGCGTATAGGTATACTTATATACGTATCGCAAAGATATGGGAGACAGATATATTGTTTTTTTATAAAATATCAATATCAAATTTTCTTTAATTGAAACATTTTTCGCACTTTTGAAAATACTTTTCGTATAGGTACTACTACAGAAAGCCCAATGGACTGACGATTATGACTCGTCTTGCTTAGCATCCTGCAACAAAACTAGCGCATGACTGTTTTGGTTTTGTGTATGTAAAAGGCAGCAAAGAAATTTTTTTGCCTAGAGATATTTTTAGGCTGGATCAGGTCATACATATCGTTAGTTAAATAATTGAAAATCGAATACCAAAGTTTGTAGTTATTTGAAGCGGCCAGTAACACACATAATTCCTGGTAATAACTCATAATTAATAATAAGTAATAATTTTCTGAGATGTGTCTGCAAATATACTATTTAAATTAAAACCAATAAACCTCACTGGAGATGTATTGAACACAAAATATAGTTTGAGGTATTTAGTAGTATATTTTTGAATTACTTTAATTTAAACACAATAAACGTGGATGAAACCTCATTAACGAAATCTTACACGCTAAGAGTTAGAGCTTCCATTTTAAATATGTAAATACAACACTTGAGACGTGAAGGCATTTCAGTAATCGTCTTGCAATAACGAAATGCGAGTCGAGATTAGTGCAGCAACTACTGCTTGTTATAGTCTTAATAAATTTCGTAAATAATTTTTAGTTAGCTTACTTTTTCTATAAGCTTTGTAATTTTTCATTAATTAAGCTGTGAAGATGAGTTGCTTAGATTCCGGTCTTACATATTCGTATATACAAAAAACTATTATGACGGAAGAAATAAGTGAGGCCCAAACACAGCCTTAAATAAAAAATATCTATAAGGTAAAAAGAGTAAGTAGTGACAATACTAGCCAGTCCAGTATCCTAGCAATTATATTATTTAATGTGTATTTTAATAATTTGGTATTTTTTGTTTTCATTTCATATCTATATGAAATGAAAACAAAAAAATACTAATATTAAAAAGTATTTACAAGGAGAAATCAAAAGTCAAAACTGAACTTTCGTTCTTATTGTTTCAAAAACATTTGCAAACTCAAAACTAAAAAAGTGCGCAAATTTTCTACAACTCCCATCGTTATTGTCTAATGAACAAAGAAATATAACCGAAACGGTGTCAAATTGAATTAAAGTCTCGCACGAGAACGAGTTTGTTATTAGTAACTCCACAATTAGTTACGGTTGAACTCACAGCGATAACAATAATGCTCACCCATTGAGAAGTTTAATAGGATTCAGTTCGAGCTTAGACGTTCGGGTTCTTTGAAAGTCTCAACCGGTGGAATAACAGCGTTTGTCGGACTTGTGTTGATGTTGGCGCATATCATCAATTTGATAGTTCCTTTATATTTGGTAGAATCACGTGTAAGATATTTATTGAATTGTATTCATTTAAAATCTTGATAATTCTAAAAGACGTACCTTTTACCATTACTATTCAGACCTAAATTTTAATTTTGATATAAAACTTATTAACAGTCAAAACAAAATTGCTAAATAGGTATTCTTTTTTTTAGTTTTGGTTGATTTTTTATGAATATAGGTTCTTTTTGGACGCCACATTGCCTGATGTTAAGCACAGACAATGCGCCTAGGATGAAGCACGATTACCTAGATTATAACCTATTCACTCGTGATTTTTAAAAGATCCCTAAATTATACTGTTCGTGAAAGACAGACTCCGGCAGCGAATTACACAGTTTCGCGGTGCAAATAAAAAATGAAGATTTAAAAAGCTTCGTACGACACTTTGGAATATCCACCGTGTACGGATAGCGGTTTTGGCGACTGACGGGTTGTTCGATGGGAAAATGGGTAAGATGGAACAGGGTCATGCAGTTCTTGTGCACACTCACCTTCTCCAGCCTCCACAAGTGACCAACAAGTCGCCGGTCCATCGAGCTGGAGAGCATCCTATGCTGCGCTTCCCATGACGCGGTCTCCGCTCCAGAAGATGTCTGCTCTGATGGCGGCTTAAATGGCAGACCCACTTCCAAAGAAGACTTCTCATGATATGTGTTATATTTAAGAGCTTAAAGAAGCAAAACTCACAAGCCACGTTAATGAAGGGCCGACCGCTAAAAATCGAATGCTATCTTAATCAATAATACACCGACAATTTTTGAGGTTGTTTTTTAAAAAGAATAGTTAGTGAAACTTTACGCGAATAACGGATGCCCTTTCACAATTTTTTAATATCAAATTTAGTTTAATATCTAATCGTGATAAAAAATAGGACCAATTTTCTAAAAAAATATAAGTACCGGTTAAATGACGTAGACTTGAAGTAGCTACAAATGGATTGCCGACTTTAAAAATAAAGCAGCATTTCTAAAAGTATTTATGTAGAAAGAGAACAAAGGTTTAAATCCTTCACTGGGCTCACCACAACGCTTCACAAGACTTCGCGTTGGACACAACGCGAAGTCTGTTCTGTCGTGGACTACAACTCCGGCTCAACCCTGCCCATGATTTGGCATGAGTTTCCCACACTTACCAAAAAAGGTATTAATATATTCGTGTAATTATAATTTAATAATAACAAAATTAGAACTAGTTTATTTATTAGTATGGTTATTAAACACTTTCGTTTAATTTCCATAGAATATGTTGTCTGAAGGACTAAAGAAGGACATGACGTTTTATTTTACACGTGCTCCCAGAAGCACTTGAGGGAGTTGGTTTTAATTAGAGTAGTGACGTCACTAGCCTACAAGCGTTTTAGTTCGCACTAGCCAATAATTATAAAGGCCAAAACTAACTGCTTAAATTTGTTAATTATGAGTTTTGCCTTTGAAACAACCATCTTTTACTACGTAGCCAAAACGAAGACTCAGTAGAGATTGGCGGTATTTATCGGGACCGACGGACTTACGACTTACGGAGTGACTAGAGATAATATTTTAGTTCAAATATCGGACACCGATCATCATCACAATAACAAAACATAATAATAATAATCTTTATGAACATAAAAACATGGATTACATTTGTAGATCCAGCGACTCTGCACTAAACAAGATTGCTTGGATTGCCGTAGTCAATTACACAGTTACTATTATAAAGTTATTTCTGTAGACCCAGTACTCGGGCATCAAACATTACCTAAGAAGTTTATTTATTAAAGAATAGCATAGAATTCACGACCCATGTGTTGCATAGGTTGAGATGTCGGACCATACACCAAGGGTACCAGTACCGGGTTCAATCCCCGGGCAGCACCAAACATATCTGGCTAAATTGGTCTGGGTGTTTTCTATGTATGGGTAATATGTACGTTTGTACAAAAATGTATATAATTATAATTTATATAATATAACTAAAACATTACTTAAGTATAATTATCCGTTGTTTACGGCTAAATGCTTAGTTTAGGACTTAACGGCGCAGTGTTAATATCAGTGGACATTTATTTATTTATATAAACAACAGTCTTATACATATAACTACCCTTTTTAGACATTCACAATATTGATAAACATAAAAATCACAACAGTAGTAAGAATTAACAATAAAGCAACTACAAATAACAACAATTAAGAATGCACAATAAATCCAACGTACTAGAAGCTATGATGTATTTTTACTTTGCATAAGTTAAGCAATGCGTCTTAACCGTACGTATAATACGTGTATATTATATACACACGCACTGAGACATTGACACTGACAACGGAATTGTTTTACAAGTTTTAAGTCACTCAACGAGCAATGGAGCGAACTACACCCGGGGTGTCTCTAAGGTCGTTTGGGGTTAAAATAATTAGAAATTATGTTATTCATGAGAGAACAAAGTTTCTAATGTAGCTCGTAGTTCTAGCAATTTAAGTGGCAGTAGGCCGGTTTTGTACGTCGCAGGACCAATGACCGATAGAGCAAACAAGTTCTGTAATGGCGAACTACTTCTAAGGGTATATGTATTATCTGTGGTCTTAGCGATCGTGGAGTAGAATGTCAGACAGTATGTCTTAAAAAATTAATAAAATTTTAGGATTTTTTAAATATTCAACCTGCTGTATATTAAATGCAAATTAATGTATATACCCACATAAAGCTTATGTCCAATTTGATATTGGGTAAAAATTACGTGTTCATGCGTGTCTGTAATAAGTTAGGTCTAATAACCTCACCGTGATCCCACCAAAAACATTCTGTAAAAAATCTAGCCAAGTCTCGATGGAGCTGTTTGATTATCTCTAAAAAGTAATGAAATCAAGACAAAGACGTGCACACAACATTAACCATAATAATTAATTAATTGCAGTAAGGAACCTTAGACTTGGCACGTTTTTGTCTTGATTTCATTACTTTTTAGAGATAATCAAGCAGCTCCATCGAGACTTGGCTAGATTTTTTACAGAATGTTTTTGGTGGGATTTTACTTCTTTTTGTAGAAACTTGAAAGGAATATTAGACGACCCATTGGGTGTATTGGTTGAAACGTCGGCTACTACACCAAGGTTCCGGGTTCGATCCCCGGCAGTACCTACAAATATTTGTGTGCACCAACATGTCTTGTATTGGTCTAGCGCGCTCGACTTGGCGGGGCACTACCGTGCCCCCCGATTTTTGACATCGGATGAAGCGGCCCACCATGTTAAATATATATTGTTTAAAGGTGGTATGTCAATCTCTTATAGTTTGGCTGGGCTCTTTTGTTTTCTAAGCAGGGTCACCAGGTACTCCAGATCTTCGATTATCCAAGTTATTATAGTTTTCCTTTTATGTAACCATTAAACCCTAACTCTGTACTGAATTTCAGCTTTCTGAGTTAATGGGAAGTACTAGTTCTATTTTGATGATCATGAGTGAGTGAGTGCGTGAGTGAGTGCGTGAGTGAGTGAGTGAGTGCGTGAGAGAGTGAGTGAGTGTCTGTCGAAAATGCGAAATTTTGCTTTCGCTGAACGTCGGAACTAAATGACCTACAGACTTGAAATTTTGGATTTAAAGTAAGTTATTATATCTTACTAGATGACGAAAATTTCAGCGGTCTGGTATTATCCAAAGGTTCTCAAATCGGGGCCTGAAAATGCGGCGAAATGGATCCTGTAAAAGATGGTACGGCAGTGTTTGCTTCGCGCTCGACTTGGCGGGGGCACTGCCGTGCCCCCAGATAGGGCTGCAAGTTGCAATGATCTTGATTAGAAGAATTAGAGGTACAACATTAAAATATATTTTTTCCAAATTGAAGCCCTAGTACGGTAACCGGTCAGTTCGTAGCAACACAAGGCATTTACCTATTTATCGCACTTGCATACAAAATATAACACATACGAGTACAACACTCACACTACAATGAGGGAATCATTATTATATATATGAGTCTTATATGTCTGTTTATTCGTGAAGTCTAATCACTGGAACGGTTATCAAAGAATTTTCAACAGCCACTAACTGGGATATACACTAAAGAGTAATACGGCTATTTTCGTTTTCAAGCAGACCAAGTCTGCCAAGTTAAAAATTAAAAGGCAGTACATTTCAATACCACCACTTATTCCAGTAATGGAAACATTCACTGCAATGCGATTCAACGCACGATTTCAAATAAAACGGTTTTTAAAGCTTTAATCAGTCTAATGTCAATTACCAATTAACCTTTCATGAAAACGTAAAAAAGGTCGGCGCCTATCGGATTACCAAGGTACGGACTCATCAATGCGCGTCCCGTATTGAGACCAAATCTGTTTATTTAGGACAAAACATACTATTTTCCCGAGGAACTTTTGTTTGTGTACCTGCAAAATTAATTAGACGACACGCGATGAAAGGGTACAGTTATTTATTCTAGATTTGTTTGATTTAGCATCATCGCCGAGGGGTACTGAGTAATATATCTTCTTGGAATGAAAAGAGCAGTGGGTATTGAGTGTTATCTTTCTGTGAAGTTATTTTTGTGGTAAAGCTATGTTTCAACACGAATGGGCCGGCTCTATCGGAGTGCAAACCCAATCTCAAAGAAAATTGGCTAGAATCATTGCTTTGCGTTATGTTACGCCAAATGTATGACTTTGCTTAAGACCAAAATCCAGATGTTGTTTAACTAAATCCAATAAAGATCACGGTTTTGCAAAGTTTAGTAGCTGATAGCCGGGATATCTACTTGTACTTAAAATATGATGACAAGAAGGGTCCCAGTTTTTACCATTAATGCCCCTCATGTAGTGACATGAGTCGTTTGTGTCATTAAATCAGTCTTAATCATTTCTAAAGTCATAAAACTTAATATATCAGACATAACAGCCCACTGCTGGACTTATGGCCTCCTAAATGATAGTGAAGGATTTTGCCATAATATAAAGAACTTTGACCTTCAATAGTGTCACCTTCGTCTCTTACAGTCAACATCAGAAGTAGATAACTTTCAGATTTACATATCACTAAGCTAATGTGTAAACCTTACAAGTAATAATGTACATGAAATAACATTATTTTACTTTTGGACTTGTTACCTCAAATGAATAACACGAATTCTAATAGGATCACAGTGCTGTATCTATTTAATATAGCTTTGTCTCGTTTATAATTATATATTGTTAATAAATACAAAGTTACAAAGAAAGTACACGTAAAATGTAAGCAATAATTCTTAATCTTTGTTATTTGGGCCCTGTTTGAACAGATGCTTTTGATAGTTATTTAGAAATAATTGGTTACTTTAGTTAGCAAAGGCAAACGATACAAACGAAGGCAAACGAAACAATATTTCAGTTGTATTAAGGACGTTCTAAGATATAAAAATAATAAAGGTACTTAACAAGCCTAACCTTTTACCACTATTTCTCCGAGGCCTTTAGAAGTTCGCAGTTAAACATTAATCAAAATGTTATACGCTGCAGACAAGAGCCAGTTATATTTTATTAATCGTCTTGTCACATCGTGGGAATCCTCTTACTTGCAACATTTATTGTTTTGTCACTTTGTCTAAGATGACATCGTTTTGTTTAACTTTACCAACGTATGATGGAGAGAAACCATTTAATACTTTTATTTAGTGAGCTGTGAAAGTATGTATATTGCAAATTACATGGATAGCATATTGTTCACAAATTAAATAAAAAAAATCATTTAAGTGTGGGGATTGAGCAGCAAAGATGAATGTGAAACTGACATTGACATTAAAGTAAATTGATAAAACTAGTAGTATAGTATTAAATACATAGTAAAAGTAAAGAACATAGTATTAAAAACATAAGAGTGTTGAACATAGTATTAAAATGCCCTCCTCTTTCCTAAGTTGCTGTGCCCGACAGGTCCATAATGTACCTACATAATAAACTGTCAACTTAAAAAAACATTATGGAAAGCAATCGGGTTCTTTTTCTACTGAGAGTTTTCGCTGCGTAAACAATAAATTTTCACAAAGTCATATATGACAGTATTGTTCTCTTTTAAAAGTACACAAAGAGTTCACGATAGCATTATGCCTATCTTTTGAGTTTAGCTCACTATGACCTCTTTTTGCTAACCAACTTTTTTCCAAAATTATGCATTATTTGCGAAGGTGTTTTCATAAACATGATGTTAAATAAACAAGATCTTATCCAAATAAATACGTTATTCATTACAAGTATTTAATTTTAAAAGAAATTGGCTTGGAAATCGTTTGGCTTAAATGGATATTTTAGGAAATATCGCATATACTCATCTATATAAACGAAGTAGCCGGTTAAATTAGCGTTAGCCCAAAGTATACAAGTGGGCGAAGTCGCACGCAAAAGCTAGTTTATTATAGCCGGAGCTGTCACTTATGTATTTTATGAAGTAAGCCGTGCTTCAACAAAACAACAAATGAAGGCGTTCATTTTGTGCGTAACTTTAATACTTTCGCCCTAAAACTTAGAAAAGTCTACAAACTTTCTCAATATATCTCATCGCTGTTTTTAATGCATTGTTGCCACTTGTTCACGAATTTTCAAATGACTAAAACCTTTATACGGGCGAAAGTTTTAGACTATGAATGGTACGTAAAACTGAATTTTGAAGGTGTATCGTTGTATACTAAAGAAGGTGGAGTGTGCTATAAGGTACTTACATGAGTTGGGAACGTTGAATTTCTTGCAAAGCGGCATATAATAGGAACAAATTAGAAATTCTAGTGCAACTGTCTTTATTTCGTGTCAGAAATTTTCTTAGTGCTGTATATACCACTAGGAAAGGGTTTGTTTCTGTCTTTATGTTACAAAACTGTTTATTAATAGTTTTATCTTTATTAAGATCTTATTTTATGATTGGTCCCGTAGGATCACGTGATCTTTGTGTTTTTCAAGGCACTAAAACGACAACTTAGTGAAGGTATTAAAAGTAATGTTAATCGTGTGTTTAGCACTTGAACGTTCAAAACATTAAGATCACAAGTACCTTAGTTACCTGCAACTCGTTAGCGTACCTGGTGGACACCATGAATATAAATTTTGCAATTGATAAGAATGTGTCTGTAAGACAGTGAATGTCGTTGAGTTCTATGATGTGATGAGCCATCAAAATTTTTCAATAATTAAAATGTGATACGTTTACAACATATTGCGTGTACATATATTTATTGATATTAAAAAAACAGCTTCGAATTATTCTCAATTTACTATGACATTATAAAGATATTCATGAACTATTCCTAAACATAAATGTTACTATTTTTTAACGCTCCCTAACAAGGTTTGTCTACAGCCCGACTTACCCTACCATTGATGAGTAATGAGCAAGCAGGGATGGTCCCGATGCGTGCCGAATTATATTTAATAATGGCATTTTGTGTCGTGACATAGGCTTGCGTGTTGGTTATACTATACGGTCCCCAACCGTCATGATTGAAATGGGACGTCCCATTTTTAACCACCACGTTAAACCGACGAGGTATATAATATAATAATATATATCATATAACTTTGGGTGTGTGTGTTTGTGGCATCGTAGTTTCCAGATGAACGAACCAATTTTAATTTTCCTTGCTAAGTTTGATAGAAATCTGTCCAAAACAGCCGATGCGACAAAATGCTAAATAACTTTTTAACAGAACTCATTAAATATGTGTATCAGATGAAAACGCTTGGATAGTAGCATAATGTTCACTATATTTTTCCGTAACGAGGGACTTTAATGCATCTATTTTTTTTGGTTTTAATTCACTTGTATATTTTGTTATATTGTATTCCGCGATGTATAAAAAAAATGACCCGATGTGGGCCTCATTTATGCTGGCAAAACGTGATACATGCTGAAAATCGTAAGTAGCAGGACATACTTTAATTTTTGACAGCAGGATTATACATAATGAAGTTACACTGATAATATTTTAATTTATTTGAATCTGTACATGTGTAAACATTATAGCAACTATTCAAACCCTTAACATAATATGGAGTTAGTGACTTCTGTAGCGATTAGTTTAGCAGTATACTAAAATGTTTGGGGCTCAATAGCTTCCGAAAAACTATTAAATTACAGAAAACAAAACTGAAGCTATATTAAAATCACAACAGCTTTTTAGTCCCGGGTTTAATAATTATTTAATATGTTTGTAAATACTCGTTTATTCCCGAAATTTTAATTAGCAATTGGTTACCATACTGTGACCCTATTTTTTACTTGGAAATTAACTTTTGAAACGCAGTAAAGTTGGTAATGATGTTCGTGTGTCTTGTTGCTATTACCAAGTGTGAGCTTTAAGCATATACAATGTATGTCGCGTTACAATTTGATACTTGTTTAACTTATTTTGTAGTTATTTTTAAGTATTTATGATATCGGAAAATTCTTCTGTGTTTGTTTAGTGATCTGGACTTTAGAGCGCACGTTAAGTTTTTAGGCCCTCCCTACATATGGTTTAATAGCAACATATAAAAGTTATAATAATTCAAGGCACATTTTTCATTAAATTATCAAATACGTTATCTCCTGCTTAGTATTATACATTTAAGTAATGCTAATAACACAGTTCTGTTTCTGATTGTGTTTTTGATTGAAAATTCAGTCAGGCATTGAGACAGTCCCTTTAAACAGTGTCTGTGAATTATTTCATTGAATATTTATGTAATAAGAACTTGTATGAAAACTTTTGGACAAAGCAATCATAAGGCCTTTTTATATCTATTTTACTATCTGTATCGTTTATCAACTACCAAAAGAAATCTCATTTGTAATACAGCAGGGAGACCCGGTCATCAGGTAATTTGTTAGCAAAAAGATCGGCCCAACATAAATGCGATACTTCCCGATTCCGTCGGCAATCTATCTGTGCTTCTATATCGCGCAAACAAATGAACATTCGATATTGGCCGTTTTCGTTTTTACTTACAGTGAGCCCCTTTTTGGGGACGCGACTGTGATTTATGTTTTTATTATGCGAATTATAAGACCGATAATAAATATAAGAGAAAAAGTTAAAGAAAGTTTTAGAGTACAATTTTCCAACGATTAGCCATAGTTCCATCGCATTTTTTTTTATAGAAACATTAAGGCTGTTTAAAGCTCTCTCTTTATCAACCTATTGTAGTAAAAATCCACGTGTTTTGAAGTCACCATCCAGATGTGAACTGGAATATGTGGACGGCAATTCTGCCCTCCTAACGAGAGGCCAAATTGACTTTTTTATTGTTAGACATAATTTATAAATGGATTTTGAAAAGGTCTCAAGTCAATTTGCCTAAAATCCCGACTTATTGCATTCTTCGTTAGGAGATCAGAAGTTTGCGCCAGATGTTAATCTGGCTCCCGAATTTCCTCATCTAGCCTTCCGTAGTGACCTTACTAAAGTCGTCGGTCAATCGGAGTGGGTGTATATAGTAGCTGGTCTGCCTCAATAATTAACAATATGCTTTCTTGATATAATTGACGTTTAGTGTACTAAATAATAATATTAAATATTCACACAACGTATTAAGTAACTGATAGACATTATTAATTTTTTTTTAATACACACATATATAATATAATATGTATACACAGAATCTCCCAGATCATTACAGCCAAACGTGTTCATGTACACAAATGTTTATTATACCCGGGATAGAACCCGGAATCCTTGGTGTAGTAGGCGACATCTCGACCATTACACTACATGGGTCACCTAAGTATCCTGTATAGATTTGAAAGGAGAATATAGTAAGAATGTGATAAGCAAATACGAGTATTATATACCTGTACGAGTTATTGTAAAAAATATTTATTCACATTGTAAATTTTGTCATAATACCTCTTGGCCAATAGTAAATATCAACACCAAAGCTATTATTCTCGTTCATGTACATATACTTTAGCAGTACATGGGTTTATCTAAATGTTGATTGCAGTAACTGGATGTACATCATTAACCGCCATTTTGCATAAATGAGTGCTTAGTTGTGAACGGATAAAAATAAAAACTTCTCGTTAAAAGCATATGCTGTTTTGAAAGCATTCGAAAATGGTATCGTTATTTGAAAATTACATAGCGTTGGAGCTTGGAAATATAATTATACCACCGACCCGCAATGGGTTAGAACCGTTGCAGTTTTTATACTCAGTACACTATACAGAAGATGCCCTTAAAGCAAACTCTATAAGTTTAACTGCCTCCGTGGTTTAGCGTTCTAGGCGTGGGTTTCATTCCTAAATCGCTGCATGATCTGAAGGTCAAATCCCACGGGTAGACCACACGATCAAAGTCACTTTGTGCAACTTTGTCTAGGTTAATTAGGACATTACAGATGCTATTTAGTTGTCGCAAATGTGTAGAATATACCGCTCCGGCATGACTTTTGTATACGCATGTGAAGGTGTCTGACCCGCTCCGGGATAATTAATCAATGCGTCGGTTTTGGCAGAATAAATTTAAACAAGTCCTGCCATATTTTTAAATCAATAAGTCTTGGAGCGGGACGGCTGCAACTCGAAGGGCCGGCTACAGTCTCAGGAAAATATTTGTTAACACCTTTCTATCCGCATTGAGTCCGCGTTGTGGTTCAATCTCCCCTTGACCATGCTAGGTGGGAAAACCTGTTCCCTACAGTGGGACGATATAGATGAAATATAGAATGATGATTCTAAGGTAAATATTATTAGTACTATAACAAGGGAACAAAAGCCCGCAGCGGATAAAAAGGTAACCTTCAACACCGAGACGTAGACACAGGCTCTACTGCACAACGGATACCGTGTAGATATACGATTTTTTCTCGAAAAAGACTTCACTGTTGACTGCTAGTGACCTTCAAAGCTTCAGCTTCAGGCAAGTGCATAGGACTCTCAGCCTACAAACATACGTGAGCTTGTAACGCCTCAATACGGAAAGTGCTGAAGATAAGGCCCAAGACGGTAAGACGATTTTTAGGGGTTCTAGTATTGCGCATGGGCGATTGAATTCCGCAGGAGTGTGTACATCTTCTAAAGAAAACGATTAGTGAAAAATCCCACCACCGTTGGATATAGTCCAACGATAGTGTACCACACCTGATAACACTCGTTGAGAGATTTCAGGTTAAATGTCCAAAGCGTGTCGACGGTAAGTGAAAAGTTTTTATGCAAGGCCAATAAGCTCGAACCCCCAAAAATCAAAATGGTTACTCATTATGACTCCTACTCCCTTCGTAATATACTTAATTTATTAAATACTTCTGACTTGGAAACCCCATCTATCCAATAAAGCTAATTGGCTACCTACATATTAACTATGTGTATTAAATCACTTGCTTGTGTACTCTGTTGAAAATAGCTTCGATACATGGCTCTTTGATGTTCGTCCCTATTTGGGTAAGTGACGGAAAGAAAGTGTGATGAAAAACGGCTTTTACATGAATCGATATCATTTTTTATAAGTATAAATGTTCTTATTTAATCATTTGCAACTTTAAATAATTAAAACACAATGTTCAATGAACAATCAAGTCAACAACTTCAAAGTCCCTCTTATTTTTTATCGGGCCTCGGCATCATTATTGTACAACAAGGATACAATATTCGCACAGCTATATGATACACAGCAGCCTCGGGGATTCTCAAAACTACAATCATTGTAGTTTTGCGAATGAAAAGTGGATACCTATACCTAAATATATAATATAATTTCAAATATATTGGTAAATGGCTGGATTTTAACTTGCACTCTCCAGATCGGAAGGCAACGCAAGGCTTACCTACTATGTATTTGTATAAAGTTTGGCATTCGTAAAGCATATCAGGCGTAACCATTTAATTTGTTACTCGTATAATAAGGTATTTGAATAAAGATTATCTATCTTATAATCGCATGGTGTAAATACCGGCACGGTTTCTCATCGACATATAAAGTAAAGGCGATGTCGCATATAGTGTGGGCTCTATTGAGTGCTTCTCTTGATGACATAGAACAGATCCCTTTGATCGACTCAGATCAATAGCATGTTTACCAAATAGTTTATCAAAACTTCTTAGGTGAAGACACATAAATAAACACATTATCGGCGTTTTGGTGTAATTAGAAAGGTAGGTATATATAAACCACAATTACTTTCTTCTAATCATGTATAACAAATGATTTACAATTAAATAATGAGTTAATTTTGTTCTCTGATAGGATTGGTGTTGGTTATGGACCTCTTCTACATAATGAATTAAATTGTAAACTTATAAATAATTGCACACCAGACGCTTCATTTAATCAGATTATAGATCAGATTAAAATGTGTAAATATAATAATGACTCCATCATTGCATTAATGATGGGGAGCGGGTTAAATGTAAGCAAAAAAGATATTCTTTCTGGATTCTCAGTATTGTCAGGGCTCAATGTAAAGAAAATTGTTGTAAGTGCCTTTCCATTTTCTAGGTATTATACACCTAGCCAGAATAACTGTATTCACTTATTGAATACTCTTTTATATAATTTAACATATAGTCATAGTGACAAGTTTATGTTTTTTGACATAAACAAATTTATAGAAAAATAAGTTTATTTTGACTGGCAAAACTTTTTATTTGCCTTATAAAATAAAAAAGAAACTAGCTACTTTGTTAGCGTTTAACATTAAAAATTTATTTATTCAGACTTTGGAAGATGTTCCAATAATTTAAATTATATAATAAGACAATAGAGGACTTCTCTGGCAAACCGGTGACAAAGGAAAATCCCAACTGCCTTAAAATTATTCATCAGAATATTCAGGGGTTTTCTGGAAAGGAATTAGAATTAGAATTATTTTTAAATAAAATGAATGTTGACATACTATGTATTACCGAGCACTGGTTAAAGCAGCATGAACTAATTATTAGTATTGATAACTATATGGTCAGTAGTTCGTTTACTAGGAAATCGGCTATTAGAGGCGGGTCACTAATATTATTTAATAATAAAATTAAATTTAAAGAGCGTAAAGATGTGGTGTCGCTTTCTGTGGAACGAACTATTGAACTAGCGTGTGCAGAGCTGGAGCAACATGTAATCGTTTGTGTGTACAGGCCTCCATCAGGGAATTTTAATGTATTTGAGACTACTATGGAAGAAGTATTAAGAAAAATAAGTTCATCTAGTAAAAAAGTTATTGTTTGTGGTGATTTTAACATTAACATTTTAGAAAATTCACCAAATACTGTTAGGTTTCTAAATCTTTTTAAATCATTTAATTTAATTAATCTTTTTAATGAACCTACAAGAATTACTTCAATCTCGGCCACTTGTTTAGACAACATTTTTTGTAATTTTGATATAAATGACAAGAGTATAATAAATTTCATTAATTCTGATCATAGCGGACAGATGGCATCGTTTGAGCACCGTCTTGCCCCAACTTCATGTAATTTTGTTTGTCGGCCAATTACAACATATCGCATAGAAAAATTTAAGGAAAATATATCTAGCAAGTTGCCTTTATTAACTTATAGTAATGAAAATGTCGATGAACATTATAATAAATTATTTAGTGTAATTGAAAAGGAATTTAATGGTACATTTCCAAAAAAACATGTCAGATTAAATACTTTAAAATCTAAATTTAGCGACTGGGCCACTACTGGTATTTATACAAGTAGAAAAAAGTTATTTGAATTGTATGATGTTAAGGCTAATACTAATGACCCTGTTATCATAGAGTATGTTAGAAATTATTCAAAATTATTCAAAAAAGTTTGCGCAGTAGCTAAAGCTAATTATTTTAAAAATAAAATAATCAATGCTACTAATAAAAGTAAAGTTTCGTGGAATATCATCAATAAGGAGACTTGTAAAAATAAAACACAAGATAACAAGATCTCACTGAATATTGATGGCAGGAGTCTTGATACTGACTCTCAGGTGGCAGATGCATTTGAAAAGTTCTTTACTAATATTGCTGTCACTGTAACTAGTAAATTAAATTCAAATCCTCATCTTGCTGTTTCTCTCCTCAAGTCACATGTTGATGAGTGCAAAACGTCTTTTAGATTTACACATGTAAATGCAGGGATAATCATTAGAACTTTTAAAGAGTTAAATATTAAAAAAACAGAGGATTTATGGGGACTCTCTACAGAAATACTTAAAAATATAATTATATGTATTGCTCCTCACTTAGCTGTTATTTTTAATCAGTGTTGACCAGGGCAAATTTCCAAATTTGATGAAATTCAGTAAAATCATACCTTTATTCAAATCTGGAGAAAAGAGTGACCCGTCTCACTACAGACCTATCTCTATTCTCCCAGCTCTAAGTAAGATATTTGAAAAAATTATATTTAATCAATTATTGTCTCATTTCAACGTAAACAAACTATTACATAGCAATCAATTTGGATTTACTAAAGGCAGATCCACTACTGATGCAGGAGTGGCACTAATGAAACATATTTTTGAGGCGTGGGAAAATAAGCAAGATGCTATAGGAATATTCTGCGATCTATCGAAGGCATTCGATTGCGTTAACCATAATACTCTCCTCATGAAGTTGAAGCATTACGGTGTCGATAAGGACGCTCTTAATTTAATACAATCATATTTAACGAATAGAGTCCAAAACGTACATGTCGGAGAAACAAGTTCCAGCGGAGCCCTTTTATTGATGGGCGTTCCCCAGGGCTCAATATTGGGACCTTTATTATTTTTAATTTATATAAATGATCTACCTTATTATACTCAAAACCTATGTGAAACTGTATTATTTGCTGATGATACATCTCTTATATTTAACGTGGATAGACAAAAAGAAACTTTTGACGATGTAAATACTACACTTTCTCAGGTATTACATTGGTTTACGACCAATAATTTACTTCTTAACTCTAAGAAACCAAATGTATTAAGTTCACAATGCCTAATGTAAGGCAGGTAGATACTTTCATCACTTTGGATGAAGGACCCATGGAAGTAATAAATTCAACCGTTTTCCTGGGTATAAAATTAGACGCAAAATTGCAGTGGGGTCCCCATATTGCGGCTTTGGCAGGAAGGCTTAGTTCCGCTGCATATGCTGTAAGGAAGATAAGAAGTCTCACTGATATTGAGACTGCAAGACTTGTGTATTTTAGCTATTTTCACAGCGTGATGTCTTATGGTCTACTTTTGTGGGGGTCTGCTGCTGATCTACAAACAATTTTTGTATTGCAGAAAAGATCCATCCGTGCCATATACGGCCTTAAATCACGTGACTCACTAAGGGAATTATTTAAATAAATATTTTAACATTACCGTCTCAGTACATTCTAGACTGCGTCATCTATGTACACAAAATTTACATGTATTTTCAAAAAAGTCAGATAATCATAGTTTGAACACTAGGAACAAACACAAACTTGCCGTTCCAAATCTTAGATTGCATAAGGTTGGGAACTCATTTGTGGGATTAAGCATTAAAATATTTAATAAGCTACCACAAAATGTAATTGATTTACCCCTGCATAAGTTTAAGTCTCATGTAAAGTCTATTTTAATAAAAAAAGCTACTATAGTGTTGAAGATTATATAAATGATAAAAACTCATGGACATGTTGATTTCCACGCCTGCACTACTTTTGTTTTTTTTTGTTGTCATCTATTTAAATTTATATAATACTTAACTGCTTAATAGTACTTTTGTAGATTATTATATTTTTACCAATACATAATACGATAAAAATTGAAAATATAATTTGCTTTATATAATTATTTTGATTACAAATGAATCTGTATTCAACACAATTTTTTTGAAAAGAGTAACTACTGAGTTTCTTGCTGGTTTCTTCTCAGTGGAAAACTACCTCCCGAACCAGTGGTAGCTTCATTTGACATTCATAAGTGTTCTTTAAGGACCTAAACTGAAAAACACTTTTCATTTCATTTTCAAATATTATCTGTATTTGATATTACATGATATTAATTACAGGTAAGTATTTTCGGTAGAAGACGATCGCAAATGAGTGTTGCGTAGAACTTTCCGGTATTCTGAAAATAAACGTAATAATAATTGGATATATTTGTTGTAAACATGATTATACTAATGAAATAATATAGTAGAATATCTGTTCTCTTTTATTAACAAGTCGTTATTATTTATGAAAGTGAGATCATTATCGCAATAATCGAAGCCGTTGTGTACATGGTTAATATTCATATTCTAGTATCTTTATACATTTAATTTACTTATTCACAAGACGTTGCACTTAATAAATTTTTAAACATTTTATGGTGCTAACACCAAATTTGAAGCATTGCTTTATTTCACTATTTTTGTATAAACATATTCTGAATGCGTCAAATGAAATAAGAACCTAAGACAATAAACTCTGGCCAATTAAGACACTAATATGTTGGATTCAAATACAATCAGTATAAAATATAAACCAAAATAAAATTCACCACTCCTCAAACGATTTCAACAGTAAAACCTATTAGACGTTAGATTCTTGTTAATTTTACAATTAAAATCATAGATGAATTCCTAGTTTATTCCTAATGTTATAACTACATAGTTTCTTTCAAACATACATATAATTTCAAAAAATCGAATTGACATTGGTATGCGGCGGGATTTGAATCAGCACCCTCCAGATCGGATGGCAACAGTCTACACTAATAAGCCTCCGACGGATGGTGTCTACACATAGAGTGAATTTCATTTAACACACCGGCTAAGAGCTTCATTTGGAATAAAAGTTTAGTGATTTCGTAGTTTAAAGAAAATTTTATAATTATTCCTACGTTTGTAAATAGGGGAAGCTACGTAGATAAATCATTGCCCCAAAAAATGCTGGAATCCGCTACCAAAATAAATAGCTTTTAAAATAAACTCTTAACCTCTGTTGTTAAACTCTAATAATTCCATCAAAATAATATGATCATGTCAAAGCATACGCTAAACCAAAATTCTCATTCCCAAACCATTGGCAAAATGTATCAGTATTTTACATAACCAAAAGCTTCCACTTTAAAGCGATAACAATTTTGACAGACCGCGTATACCGATCCCTGTTTGCAAATGGGCATCCACGAATCGGCTGACGCTGAAACTACTCATCCTAAGCAAACCGTTCAACGTTCGCCACACGTAAATATTTTAACAATACGCCGGCCGCAAACACGCCATGACAAGCCTTGTGTGGCCACCTTAATCTTCGACGATGTTTACACTACGAGATTGCCAGATGCGGCATGAGTTCACGACCTCCAACTTACAAGGAAACGTTTGTTGCTGATAGGTTCTTGATGGATTAGCGACCGACAACTTTCATAATCGATGGGATTTGATGGGATACTTTGACTTTTGCGTTCATTGTTATGCTTTCGGTTATAATTAGTTCTGCGCAAGTTTATCTTACATAAGAACATTTGCTTATTTTTAGATCGATGCGTGATTCAGGGGTTGACTTGTAAGATTAACTTTGCTTGATGTTTCCAGTTTGGTTCTTTTTAGCTTCGAAGGGAACGATTAGCCAGTACAATCTTAAGATGGGAATTGTTAATATTCACCAAACTGCATTGAACCCTTGTGTTGGGTTACATTATTTCCTGATATCTATACTAGGCGGGAAGCCCTGTACACTTTAGAAGAGCTTTATTTTTAGGAGGATTACCTTTGATTTCGATACTATACTAGGCCCTCAGCGACGTTTTTGCGGGATTTTTACCATTATCCGCCCTTGGTGTCTCCTCTCTTATTTGTTGACTAAATTTTTGCCATTGACATTATAGAGGTTAAACAGAGGTTTCATTTAACGGTGATTTTGCTTAGCGAGTAACTGTAATCAAAATACCCTATTGTTATTTTTGCTCCCATTCAAAGCATAAGTGCCAACTTTATCCATAAACAAGAAAACCAATCAAATGTTATTACGGCACTAAGTGTGTACGCAAACAAAGGAATCTTGGTCATTTGTGGAGTATCGTTCCGTGGAAGCACGTCAGTGACATAAAAATGATATGACTTTGGCATTTCTATAAGCCTATTGGCATGATTTATACTATTGGGGAAAATTTATACATATTAATATCCACTGAAATTCACACAGCACCATCTAGTCCCAAACTAATAAGCCTGTAATTTGGGTACTTATCAACGTATAGTTATACTTATGTAAGTTGTTTTGGCAATTCATAGATATTATAAATAGAAACCACCCAGACCAATACAAACAGACGTGTTCATGCACACAAATGTTTGTACTGCCTGGGGATCCAACCCGGAACCCTTGGTGTTGTAGCCGACGTCTCAACCATTACACCAGTCACTAACTAACTCAATCATCGACCAGTACGTATTATATCATATCTGCTACGTCTCTAGAAATCTATTTCTCGTCACCCTCATTATCCATCCAAATGCATTATCTTTAGATACGTAAATTGTATTATAATTTAGGACACATGCTACATCGTCATGAGGTTTATTATGTTCCATTGATTTAATAATTTTGATATATCATATATAAAATCAATATTTATAGCCTATTAATTAATTTTTACTAACCTAAAGTTATATATCACCAATATTAAATTATCTGTGATATTACTAACCTAACCAATCAACAATATCTTATAATTATAATAATTAATCTTTACCGCAACTGAATGCATCAGTATTCATGATACCTGCTTTTGTGACGTGAGAAATAAATGTAATTATTTTGATGGACTCCCAAATAGACATCATAATATTTAATTTATTGTTCCAGTTTGTACATTGACGAGTTCTATGAATAGCATTAAAAGGATTAAACGTTCCTTGAACGTGTAACTCTGAACGTGGAATAATATGCTGAAGGTACAACATTTTCAGCTATTATTTTGGGAAACTAATTCTGTGTCTGTCACTGTCACTGTCTTTAAAGGACCGTTGATAAAAAGTTTGTCATATCCACGTGTTAGAATGTTTTGCGTGCAATTCGGGCCATAGGTAAATCAGTATCCAAGTTTTTGGACCCAAGTCAACCTTACCTACACGTGTGTGAAGTTGAACAGCGAACACTACTTTTTTGTCATAAGTGAACGGGTCGATTAGTTTATTCAGTTATATGGTGGTAAGTTATATGCCGTGACAGACGCAGTGTTCAAGGAAATAATAGTCATTTTTTTTCAATCACTCATTACCAGAGACGACAGACGTGTTGTTGTTTGAAGTCTCTTATGTCTGGTAATTTAACTTCCTACATCCCCAACAAAATATTTTTCTTGGTAATATCTGGCACTGCGGTGGTACTTATCTAGACGACTCAGTACCCATTTTACCACCTAGGGTCTAGGCACCCTTTAACACGCATAATTACAACGCGTTACACAGTCCAAAATTATGGATGGATAGCGGCCTTTAAAATGCTTCCGTAATACGTTAATCGCGATGGCGAACGGCTAGCACGTTCGATTGACGATCGTGCATGTTAAGCAACTGTCACAATAGTCGATTATTGGATTGGTGACCAAGGTCTCTTCGTGCTATGAAAGACACATTCTGGCTGCTATCTAAGGATGGTAGATAAACCCACCAATACAATGATGATGTCAATGATGATGACAATGATTTATTGATCAATATCATATCATTTAAAGTTTAATTAGTTTCGGCACTGCTTTATCGTTTTATATGTGAACTATTTATATCGTATATTTTTAAAATGAAAGTTTATGCCGAAATAAAGTAAAATATATATGCCATTACCCACCATGGCTATGGAAAAAATATTTTTAATTATTACAAATAATAATCGTATGGAAAATGCATATACTATGCAGTGGAATGTTATATTGTGATAAACTATTTCTTAATGATGTACAAATATCGTTAAATATGTAAATTTATACAAACAGCAATACACAACCGAAATCTTAACAGCTTGTCTCTAACAACAAATAAAACTAATACATTATTTAACCATAATAAATAAGGTCCAATAGTTTACCTTAAGTCAATAATCTGGCCCCACTAAGTTCGATAAAGACTTACAAGATTGATAGCACGCACAGATTCCAATGCCTGCTTAATCCATATTAATCGGGAATTCACCGAACGTACGAGACGATCGAGACTTATTTCTTCTCTGAATGGTCACCAAAATACTTGGGAGTTCCAAACTCAAACACATAGTTGAAGTGTGTTTTGTTTGCTGAATTGGTGCCTATCTTGGTGTTTTACGTGGTATTCCACGAAAGTTCGGTAACGAGTTTGTTCACACAATATACATGGGATAATGCGAAAGACGGTCTTCAATGACTTTGGCTTTAGAATGTTGAAAAAAGTTAACCTGTTAAGGTCCTCCATTATCAATTGTGAGATTATTATTCATTAATTTTAAATACTTATGTGTGTAGTTTCTATAGTGATATACTACAAACCATTACGTAGTTAAGAAGAGGTTTATTAAGTCCTTCGCGTGAGTATATATCATAGTTTCAACAATTAGGTAGTAACGAATTCAATACTAGAATTTTTAAGAGTCGTGTTTAATACCTATTTGCTTTTATAGTCACGTTCAAACGTCGTTCACTGTTAACAATTTAATGGCCGTCATTTTGACAGAACTACCAGTGTAAGTCTGATTGTCCATTAAACTAAACTTAGCTATCTATCGAAACTACGAAATATCGATAAGGTAAAAAGATGAAAAATATTGGTCACAAAAAACTAAAATACTTTGAAAATGTATTTTAGAGTTTGAAACACCAATGTAAAGTCGCCTGTCTATTGGTATGCCTCTTCATCAAGTACTTATAAGCGGAATTGAGTCCCAATCAAAAACCCATTGGAAAAGAACTTTACCTTTATATACACACAAATTAAAAATAACATTGAAACAACATTGCACCTTCATTTGTTTTTATATGAAATCCTGTTACACAGTTTCCTGTAACAGAACTTCGGAGTCGGAACAGCGGAGCGCCATACATTACTCACCAACAATAAACCTACTTTAACAGCGTTTTAGCTAACGATGTGTTTAAAACTTCTTACATTTTAATAACGCTATAAATCCGGCTAAGCCACCGCGTAAAAGAAGCTGAGTAATGACTCGAGTCAGTCATTCTGAGGTAAGAGGGAACTTGGGCGCATAAGTGCATATTGCATCTAGCTCGGAACTGCATAAAGTTCGCATGAGGAATTTTAAATATTTTTTTTTATTGCATGTTATGGCAACTTTTTACTAATAAAAATCTTTTGTGTATTTCCAAAAAGTGCTGAAAGTACAACATTTTTGAATAGGCCTAATTATTAAAACAAAAGGGACTGTTAAAAGTGATTTAGTTTAACAGACAAACAAACTTTTTCTAGTCTTTTTCATGAGCCATTCTGTGTGGGTATTTGACTATACTTTAAATAGCTTTTATTAATTCTGATTTAAATTGGCACGTTGATTTGTGTTGTATTATTTGTATGTGTATATCTTTATTTATAAATTATACTAACACTAGTAATTAAGACCTTTGTTGTGGCCTGGAATAAATGAATTTATTATTTTATAAGTATGTTGTTCATATATTTTATTGCGTTTTGCGATCACTAGGAATAAAATATTGCTTGTATGAAACTTCAATCTGAAACACTCGAAAATCTCCAGTTGATAAAAACATTTTCAATAAAACTGCAACAGGAATAAAAATAAAATGCAAAATGTAATTGCTGTCCTATAAAGAAATATTGTATTTCATTCAATTTCAACGACCTGTGGAATTTGTAAATGTTATACAATCACGTTTCGGACATATATTTTTACTGTTGCATTAGAATTATTAAAGCAGAGAGCATACTGAATAGCATGAACTCGACAAGCAAACTTTTAATAATAACCTACACCATTTCCAACAAATTGTCCGCTCAACTATATCAAAATGTGACAACAGAATTTCAAACTTTGGAAAATATTCATGTTGTCGTTTGAATGTCAGCTATAATTCCTTCAGATAGTAGTTGATAGTTAATAGTTTATGCCGTAATTTTAAGTAAATTTACAGTACAAAAATAAAACCTTTAAAAGTTCGTACTGACAAATGCTGGCCTTGTTTGTAATAGGTCATCTCTTCCACATCACCATATAGTTAAGGAACATAGCATTTACATAATGCTATGTCCTTTAACTAGGGAAGTGAGTTTTGTGTGAGTGCAAATAACTTCTGTACAAGTAAAAGTACCTCAACAGTTACTTCTAAAAACATCGGTAAGCGTATATCGTTTACTCCAGAACTAGCAAGTTCCAAAGTTCACGAAATACCCCAGTTATTTGTATCCGACACTGGACCTTATATATTTCATCAACACTATATTTTGATTCAGTTTGGGGTACTCCAGGTATATGGGATCTATTTGCATGTCCCCGAGGATTCAAAATCACGACAGTATGGAAACAGTAATAGAAAGTATGGAAGCAGTAATAGAAACTCGCAACCATGTGTCATCCAGTATTCACCAAATAATATGTTTTGCATTTTTGACAGATATATATTTTAAAATTTGAGAAATACGCATCTTTTGTTTATACTTCTATTGATAAAAATTATGATAATTTATTTGTTTGGATGTCTTTTTGTCTAGACCTATTCTACGTTAAACATATTTACTTTGCTTATAAATTTAAACAATGTTGTTTTTAAATGACTTATTGACTTATTCATTAATTGTTAATTACTATATAATAAAATAAAATTCATAGTATTTAATACTGATTCTTAATGACAAAGTTTAAGAATGAAGCAGCGAGATCACCTTGGCGTAAGAGCCACCTTCATAAATATCAAAGTAATATCAAATCGACTTTTTGCTGTTGCCTGGAGATACTCGTAGCCTTGACACCTGACAAGTGGCGAGCGCAGTTAGCTTTCACCCCAAAAACGAAAAATGTAACGGGATTCACAACCATTTGCAAATGCGAACATTTTGAAACGGATTTGAATTCAGCAGAATGTCAGTTGTAGATTATAATCTATGGCCGCTGTTTTGATTGACAGTTTCCTGGATAGCACAAGCTTTGTTGTAATTAATTGGAACTGTGAATCAGCCCGTGATTAGTAACCATTGATCCACATACAGGAATTGTTAAGGATAAATATTGAAATGTGTTTACGAGTTGATGTAATGTTACAAAAATGTTCGAATTATGTTTCTGTTTAGTTCTGTTTGCCAATTTATTGTGCTTAATACCGCCTTCTACTTTAAAATGCTTTATACACAAAGAGCTTTTAAGTACCGCATGATATATGCATTGCTGCTATAACGTTATTTGAAAGATATTTATTTTAAGTGCATTTCACTCAAAATAGATGGTACTTATTAGAGTGAATTCGCTATTAATTCATTCCAATGTAATTTTGCTACAATTTTGTTTGGAGTTGAAGAAAATGTATAAATTTTTTTACTACAAAAGATGCAATAACATTTACCAACAAAATACTGTTAGATATTTATGTAGGGGTGCACCAGCGCGGAAGTCTATAAAATATTGAGTCAAAGACAAGCCAAACTAAAGAAATCAATATCAAAAGTCGAAACTGAGTATGCCTTAAGATTTAACTTTATCTTCATACTGTTCCTCACATTTTAATAGCTTACTCCTTAGTTTAAATAAAAATAAACGTTGTAACAACTTTCATGGGTCTTTTCACTTACTTTGATATCCTAGTGAAACCCAATCTCACGTGCACATCCATTTTTTACCAACCCGCCCCATTATTATTACGACATAATGTTTTCAAGCGAACTCCCAGGAGTGTTCGACGTTAAAACACATTTACCGTTTCCAAGTAAAGCGGGTTTATTTTCACGATCCTTTTGCATGTTACTTTAAGGGGGTACTAACCTTGGTTGTTTTTAAAGTTTTCATTTTATTTCTCTCACATCGTACTGTTGCTAGCTATGAATGTAGAAAAGCTGTTTGTTGTTGTTTAAAGGAAAACGAAATGTATCGTAAGTTTAATACAAAATATTGTATTAAATATTTGATGATGTGTGGGTCTAGGATTACACGATTCATCCAGAGTCTATTATAATGATATATCATCTTGAATTATCATCAACTCATTAAACGTCCTCACTGAGGGGTACGAGCCTACCAGTAAAGGGTGTATAGTACGGATTAGCGACTTCACGCACAACCTTTGAATTTTTTCGTAGGCTTGCGCAGGTTTCCTCACGATGTTTTCCTTCACCGTAAGAGCGTCGGATAATGTACATAATATTTCGGAAATTCGAAAACACATTGGTACGTGGCGGGATTTGAACCAACGCCCTTCCGATCCGGAGGCGACAGTCCACAACATTGAGCCATCGACGCTCATCTTGGATGCTAGATTATAATTACATTACTTGAATTATATTTATCTCACATAAATAATAATAATAAACATACACTGAAACTCACACAGCGCCATCTAGTAATAACCATTTAAAACTATTAATATTAATACATTGTACCGGAATGCCAAATTTACAGTTGAATTGAAAAGTATTGTAATGGTGTTGTAATATCAAATAAATTAGTAAAATTAAAGCCCAGGTCAAATGGCCTTACGATTGAGGTTTTTTATTTTTATTAAAATATATTATGCAAAAATGTACATTATAAAAAAATATGAAACGATACTCTTGAGATACAGTATTATACAAAAGCGTCGAAACATTACTTCTAAATTGTGATACTACATCTGAGCTTGAGTTACCTACCCACCTACCCTCAAATAATCTCCAAAGAGTGGTACTTTTTACCATGAATTACTCATTGCTGTCAGATAACAAATCTTGGACTTATTACGGTATGACAAAAGGTGTCTGAATAATTAACGAAGTACAAAGCCTGCGGATCGGCGAAAATATGATTATTTCACCACTCCCCACTTTCGAGCCAGTAAATTATGACCCTTCCCCCCAACTCAACTCTATCCGGGGCTTGTTGATAGCGGGAAACTTCTTAAAATGTTCAAACTTAAAAAAACGATTAACAGTGTAAAGTTTGGTACAAACAAATTTAAAGAACTATGTTCTTGCTGAGTTCAGTAATATGTTTACAAAAATATTTCAAACATTAATAAATAGAAAGGTTGTATAAAGTTAATCTAATAGTAGACATACTAGTAACAGCTGGCAACATTTACTGGATGGATACTGTGGATTTTTATCTTCAATTAAATAATCAAATTTCGGCTATATACTGATTTATTTTTAATTTCAAAGTGAACTTCATATTGTTCCTTTATACATAAAATAATACACTTTTTATGTATCTGTATTATTTTATATATGTGTCTATACGGGTATAATCCAACCGCAACCACCCAACTAACTCACATAAACACACTTATTTTACTATTTTAAATACTCAAATAGCTCAACAACTATTAGGAATACTACTACCCAATAGCTGAAATTAAGTACTCGTATATTTCATCGTTTAGTAGCGTATGGTATAGAACCAAATATATATATATATATAGCGCCATCCCTTTCTAACGTGGAGTTTCGTTCTAGAACGTATTCTACGTAATTAACGTACGTGGAACGTATTTTAGTATTCTTTCTCTATGGCCTACGGGCCGTAGAGAAAGAATACTAAAATACGTTAACGAATAATAAATAAATAGATAAATATCCACTGACATTCACACAGCGCCATCTCGCCCCAAGTTAAGCGTGAAGCGTGAAGCCTGTATTATGGGTACTAAACAACGGATAAACATGATTATTTAATTTTTTTTTGTAAATACATACATATTATACATAGAAAACACCCAGACCATTACAAACAGACATGTTCATATACACAAATGTTTGTACTGCCTGGGGATCGAACCGGAAACCCTTGGTGTTGCAGTCGACGTCACAACCGTAACACCAAATGGGTCGTCAAATACATATTTTATGATGATGGGAAAAATATATATAAAAACCTGTGACGCTGGCATTACACCACGTCTCAAGTAGGTCGGCTAATTACAATGTTGGGAGTGACCTACACATGCGGATAATATATGAACTTTATTTATTTCACTCATTACAACTTTCAAACATGTTATAGTATTATTTAATAGTAAATATAATTAAATGACACGTTTGCATGTGTAAGTGATTTCAAATAATTTGCTAAATCTCTTTTAAGGGTTCCGTAGCCAAATGGCAAAAACGGAACCCTCATAGCTTCGTCATGTTTGTTCGTCTGTCCGTACGTATATCACACCCTTTTTTCCGAAATTTTAGCACTACATTGTTCACTCTTTGTAAGTTTATGCTTTCTGTAAATTGCTTTAAGGTCTTGACAAGAAACTTGAAAAAAAATTAACAATATTATTTTGGAGTGGATAGATAAAATGAAATGAAATATATGATTTACTTCTCTCTTCTTCTTCTCTTTAACCTATCGCAGTACACTAGTAGACATAGGTCTCCCCCATCATGCGCCAGATATCCAATATTGATAGATAGTCAGTAGTTTTTTTATGCGTTATCGTTTAACGGTGCGTTAAATCGTTAAATTTTCTCATAATAAAGTTAAAGAAGGTTCCAAAGTAAACAAAAATTATTATATTTTATGTTACTTCCTGCTGCGGGACCGTCCACAGGCATGTCCGACTCGCACTTGGATATTTGTTTTTAGTAAAAAATCAAGGATATTTGAATATTGAAGAATCTTACTTTTTCGCACCATATTTCATCTATAGTTAAGTCTCCTGAGCGGCGACGGTGCTTTTAATTGTTCTTTAAACGAGGCCTTGGTGGCTTGTGAACTTGCCTTTGAGAAACAGGTTATTGCTACAATATCAGGATAATCATCTGACGGGTTATCTCGCTCAGATATCAGTCTTGGCTAGGAGTCTAAAATGTTAATCGTCTTACCAAAAGGGAGAATATTTACGTCGGCCACCAACCAATTGGGATAAAATATGTAAATAAGTAATCGTTAATCATAAGAAAAAACCGTAAAATAAATCGTTTAAAATTCTGCATAAAAAATCGTTGAAATTGATTAAATAAATTTAAAAAAAATAATTTTAAAATATCGGAGATAAAATTTGAGTAAATTTAAAAGCTTTTGAAATATATTTGCTATAGCACATTACTATCGTAAATATGCCCTAAGCTATTTCCTTGATTGATCGATGGTTATAAGATTGTAAGATAGAAAGCTCTCGGAAACAAGGTGCCTGTACATTATGAAGATTAATGATATCAGTTACGCTAAACCGTGAGTTTTAATAAAGTAAAACAAGGGAATATTTTCCATTGTTGAAAATATAAAGATTGTGATAAAAGAGCAAAAATTTTAAGATCACGAAGAAGATAAACTGGATTTAACTCGAACCTGAGTCGTCTAGGTAGGTACCTACCACCGCAGTGCCAGATAACGTTCCGTAAAATAGGAATGTTTTTCACTTCTGTGTTTCGGGATCAGGGCAATGTAGCTAGTGAAAATACCGAATATGAGAGGCCTAACATCTGTTATATCGGGTGACGGGCGCACGGCAGTGTTTCTGACGGAAAATAATGACAACCTACAATTATTAATTTTCTTCAACATACTACGACTACACAAATAGGAACCAAGAGGACCAATAAAAATTGGCCAAGCGCGAATCGGACTCGCCCGTGGAGGGTTCCACAGCAGCAAGTAACATAAAATGAATCATCAATCATCATCATCATTTTTCAAGACCTACACAGCGATACCCTACAATTCGATTCGATTCGGGATCCCTAAAATATATTAATTTTCTTCAAGTTTCATGTCGAAATCTTATAGCGGTTCACAGAACACAAATTTATACTTACAAAGTTTGAGTAGTGTAGTACTAATAGTTGCTGAGAAAAAGACTTGACGAATCTATAAAGGTTCCGATTTTTGCCATTTGGCTACGGAACCCTAAAAATGGTATGAAATAGCGCAAGAATTTTTTGAGTACCAAATAAAACGTTTCTTAAGACATTGACTATACTTTGACGCAATTCCTGAAATATGGGTGAACCCCTGAATCTTTATAATTTAAATTCATTACTCATACGAGTGCAAACATGTCTTCATCTTCGAATGATATTCAGTTTTAATGAAGTTGACAGTGTAAAGAAAGCTAGCCGCCTGTGCCTCGATTCCACACGCTGCAACTCTCCAACTCTCCGCGCCTGTTGCGTCGCGACTTACTGCTCACACTGAAGGAGCTTAAAGACTTATTTGATGGCACATACAATAAGTCTTTAAGCTCCTTCTTATACATGTTAATATTAACAATTAACTATCCACTGACATTCACACAACACCATCTAGCCCCAAACTAAACATCAACCTGTAACTTGGATACCACAAACAACGGAAAGACATGCTTACCTATACACTATTTTATTAATAAAAAAAAATTAAACAATTTTAAATTGTAGCATTTTAATTTGGTGTCACTGTCATGCGTAAAAACAGGTGAATAAAGAATCATTTAGCACACAATCCAATAAATTACTCATTAACGTAATCTACATAGGTGTATCATTAATCGCAAGCACGATTCCATAAACGAGTATCTATCACAGTAATCAGAATGGCATGACCATTATGATTAGACGCAGTGACAATGACAACTCGATATTGACCAAAGGACCAACCAATCAAAAGCAGAGCGCGAACAATGGCGCTTCCTTTGATGTAATTGCGATTCTAGACATTTCGTATGAGCCATGCCATGCCATGCCAGCATGATACTTGCCTCCGATTAGGTAAATTAAAAACATTGGAAATCATTTGCTTTATAATTTTATAGAACTATTTCTCTCGTCTATTAAACTGTCATAGAAATAATGGTAAATAAAAAAAATATAGATTCGTAATATGCTCACAAAACAACTGAAAAAAGTGTTCCGAATGCAGCGACTGCACACATACACATATTTCGAATGAGCGTACATGTACCTAAACAAAGAGCCTACAACTTTATTCTATTTGGCGGTTCGTTTTTGAGGCACGGGTGAAAGAGGTTTAAACATTAAGATGAGATTGTAGCTAAAGAGGTCAGGAGTTAGAATCCTGCGGAGGGTGCTCATAATGAAAGCCGTATGTGTGCAACTTTTCCCAGTTGGCTTGGAACACTGCAATTTGAATCTCTTGATTGTCCAATTATAATGTTTCCATACTTAAGATAACTAATCAAAAATATTTAATACGCAAAATAATGGATTCAAGTGGATGCTAGTTTATATTATACAAGTATGTAAGTAAACCGTTAGCATTCGTACAAAAAGAGAAAGGATATTATATCTATTTATGGTTTTGTAGTATTAAAATTGTAGGTGAACGGTCTGAAACTAGTTTCTACCTACATCTGCAGAAACTTTTTAACGAGAACGGCGTAATGTAATGGAAAATATAGCATACATTGCTATAGGTGTAGTTCGTCCAATTACTAAATGGTTCCGTAAAACGCGCCTTGTACAAATGTGACATTTGAAATTGCAGATACACCCACATAGTCCTGGAGACATTATGAAAATGTTTTAAATCTCAATATTTTAAAAACACTAAGGTATGACATTTCAATCAATCAATCAGCCATCAATCGTCTACTACTGAAAACAGGCCTCCTCAAATGAGCGCCAACCATTCCGAACCTGAGCAATCCGCTTCCATCCTCTGCCCTCAACCTTTCGCAAGTCATTACACCCCCGCGCCACAGGACGTCCCACACAGGTATAACAGTTGATTGTATTGAATTCGTAGATAAACAAACGAAAATGTACTTTTTTCTTCTGGTGCAAAGACGTTAGTTTCTGGATGGACTGAAGTCAGATAAAATTGGCTATGGCTCTAAGGAACAAAAGACTAGGCAACCACCCCTTTGTCATCATCAGGACTAGTTGTCCAGCGCGGAGAGAGTAGGTATTAAAATTCGTATACATAATTTCCTACCCGAATCGAATAATAATAAAAATTCTGTCTTATCACGTTTTGAGACAGCTATTAATACCATATTTACATAATATATTTTTGTACGAACTTTAGGCACTTAAGTCAAACTAGTGACTTATTATCGATAGTATTTTATTTGAAATCTATAAAATAGGGTTAATAATAAAGTATACCTTAAAGCAAGTATTAAAATAACTGAACCCAGCACCTGGGACTAGGCGCACCCAAGAGTACATACTATTTGCAAAAGTTTCCGTGTCTGTAACTCAGAACGTTGGCGTCGACGGCGTCTAGCCACGAAACAACTATTACACGCCTTTAACAACCATTTAAGTACTAATGGCTGAGTAGATTTTAGTATGCCACCACAAGGTATTTCTGGAGATAATCACGGTCAAAACTAGCAATTTATTTATTTATTAAAGCTGTACACACAAACAGATTATTTTCATTGATTAAAAGCAACAACATATTGATATTTTTTGTTATTTAGAAGACTACACAGTAATTCATACACATTATACACAGAAATTCACCAAAGTTAACAGTATCTTACTTAAACTAACGATTTAAAACAAGGACGTAAACAATGTGCAAAAGTATCCATTACAGGTATAATCTAATTAAGAGATAGAAAAAGAAAGTATAAAAAAATATAAGAAAACTGAAATGGTACTTCTTGAAAAAAATACGTGGAAAAAGTTCGTCTATTTGAATAGTCCACACGAAGAAACACTCTGATTTTAAAGATACACAATATTATTTTAAATTGTCATGCAATGTAAGAAATCATGCGGTCAGGTCATTTAACCATTTGAAAAGTGGATACTGTTAACTATTTTTTTTCATACTAACGGTGATTTGCTACTCGCAAACAGAAGGAAGAATTATGTTGGTATTTTTTTATGTGAAGTACCAAAAATCTAGTTATTCCAATACTTGTCCAGCCCTCTTAGTCAAAGGCCAGATTTATTAATAGAATATTACAATTAGATATCAAGCTATTTAAGTTTTTGTGGACTTTGCAGATTGGTTAATCCAACCATTGATCTTCTTCTCGGCCTTTACGTGTCAAATAAATCTGTTGTGTGTATTTTGATAACAATATCATTATTATCTTATATTTAAGTTTACTAACCTAACTTGACTTGTAACAATATATATGATATTTCCATATACTGTAGCCCCGTTTTTGTTATGAATTTTGATTGTTCAATGGTTTCAAATATTCCTCTAGGGGAGAGTCATTACAAAAATTTATAGCGTTCTGCTCAGGTTGCGTACGTCAATAAATGTACGAAAAAAATATCTTTATTTGGTAATGCTATTTAATTTAAACTAATGCCTTAGACAGTAGACAAGTCGGTCAACTTTAACTTAAAGTAGCATCGCATTAACGTCTCTAAAAAGCGGTTTGATTCAGTACTTATTGACCCTAAATATCTTCAAATATTTTAGTGGCAAATCATAAGTTAATGGCTAAAACGTCAAAACGAAAGCTCAATCATTACTTTATAAAGCTTTGACACGTTTGTGTCAAACTGAAGGTGATTACTTTGAAAATATAAATATGAAAAATAAAAACTTCTCTGACTACGAATTATATGGTAATCTAAGAAATGAAAAGTTTTTTTAGTACTAACAAAACAATAAAATATGTAAGAACAAGGACGCTAAAAATTCATTTCGTATAATAGTTAAATTGCGCAAACCCGTTGCATCGGTAAATGTTAAAATAAATAACGGCACTATTTCCGAGAATAATAACTTTGTGAAACTTGCATGCGTACTCGATGTGAGTGCGGTGCAAACTTGCATAACTGAAATCTGTAGCCGCTTAGATCGATAGGCGCCATTTGGGAATTAATATATGTTCGCGACAGTTGTTAGAAACTATTTTACGGGACAAATGGAGGAACTTTTAGCAACGTGTGTGTGCCAGTTTGCAACGCCTTATTCTATAAGGCGTTGCAAACTGATAATCTTCTGATTAGAGCCCGGTCATGTGATTAATATTTGCCAATAAACTAATAATTAAATTAAAGTCATTCCGATAAGTAATAAAAACCAAAATCATATTGTTTTTTCTTTTTAGATATCTCCTCTTATAAAGCATTTATAAAGCATAAGCACAAAACTACGATTGATTAAAAAACATACTAGTACGGAAATAAATATTAACTATGTTGACTAAGCTTTTATATCATATCTCTGACAATATTATTTTTTCAACTCACATTTCATATAATTGGATTACGGATTAATATTAATTGCCATTTCAAATATCAACTTAATATTACATTTTCAAATTTATCCCTAAAACGAATTCGTCAATTTTCAACCGTAATCTCAAGTAATAAGAGTTGCATAACCGCATGGCTAAATTGGTACTAATTTATTAATCACTTAGCACCATCGAGACAGGACACGGTCACTAAATTAATCACGTAATGCCCGAGGGAGGTTGCTGCATTGCATGCAGATGTTTATATTAAAGCAACACAATGTTTTAAGTAATAAATTTCAATTCACAACTAGAACGAATTAAACGACTAGAACTTGTATGTTGAAAAATAAATGATTGTAACTTAAACGTTTGTGATTGGATAAATAAAAAGACGCAACATTTCACACAAAATAATACTATATTTTATTGTTACGATAAAATGAAATACTCCTTTATTCAAACAAATCTTTACAAGGCACTTTTAAATCGTCAAATTATAACAAGGATCTTTAAAGTCGATTTAGAAGCATAGACCTTCACGCACAGAGTTGCTATTGGGAGATTGGGCAATAATCCACCACGCTGGTCCAATGGGGATTGGTGAATGTTGTTGACTACTATTCAAAGATTTTAGTCAGGATCGAAGGCTTAATTACCTTTCCGGAGCAAGGAATCGTCTTCCTTTCGCCGATAATGAGGCGATTTAGCTTGCTATGTCCTAACACTCCGAACTAAGCTGAAGTCACGCACAATTGAGTCAAAAGTCGCACAAAGTACTTTCTCTATGCGTTCCCCCCCAGATTACACAGTGATCTCACACACTGACTGAGGTGGAGACCGGGGAGGTCATTGTAATATTATTGATTAATATAAATGTGTATTTAGGGTCTTTAATCAGTCAAAATTATATAATATTACCAAGACGAAAATTTGAAAGAGGCCATCTCTTCATCTCAGCTTCCACCAGCGACCTTTCGCAAGTCGTCGGTCCAAGAAAGGTGATCATAACCGATGAAATAGCAAAAAGTACTTGTTAGCATGTCGAAAACTTCATAATTTGGTAGTATTTTCAAGGTAGTGGCTGTTCTCGATCTAAATCGTTATAAAAGGAGTTCACTGATACTAAAAAGTGTTAGATCTACCTATAAAAGAGCTAAGGTGGCAACACTGGTCAGGCGTATCTCTTACCATCAGGAGAGCGTCCTGACCGTATTCTTCACTTCGTAACATAAAAAAGACAAATTACAGTTTCCAATTACCATTATCTTCCGTGCGTATTAGATACTCTTGAGAAGCTCCACATTTTCATACCTGAGAAACCAACGTCCAACATCCATCCGTTGACAGCCGCCTTTTCCAAGTCGTTGGTCTAACTTCCAAAGGCTAAAATTAGTTTCCGTTAACGAGATTTCCACTTCAATACTTTTCCATCTGACAAGCTGTCCTTTCCATTGCAAGAAAATAATTGTCACTCGAACTTTAGCTTTTTGATGTTTGATGACCAAATTTGTAACGAATTATGTACAAACACTGAATATTAGAAGCATCGGTAGCTCAATGGTGTGGACTGTCGGCCTACTACGCCACGCTACGTACCAATGTGTTTTCGAATTTATGAAATTATATGTACGCTGTCCGACGCTCTACGTCTACGGTGAAGGAAAACATCGTGAGGAAACCTTCATGCACGCCTGCGAAGAGATTCAAAGGTTGTGTGTGAAGTCGTCCAATCCGCACTGGGCCCGCGTGGACGACTATGGCCTAATCACCCTATACGGGTAGGCTCGTGCCCCTCGGTGGGGACGTTTAATAAGCTGATGATGATGATGAGAATTTCTAAATTTATATAGGGACTTTATCGTCTCTTAGTTATACAAGTCATCACGAAAGGGACAAGCACCAGAAAATATTGCAAAGACTAATATGAAGAGTAACAAAGAGTACACGTAAAATGTTGCCAAGACAACCACATATGGTTTGCGCTGTAGAAAAGATATCAGATCTCATGTAGAACCAAATCTGAATCTACATGCCTATTACCTAGCACTTTTTATTAGGTTTTAGTTTTTAGTCACTGTCTACAGTCCCGTGTGCTTGTTCATAAATTCGTGAAAGCTTCGGAAAAATTTCAAAGTCTCTCAAAGCGCCACGAAGCGAGCTATGCTCGGGGTCTCTCTTAGAGATAAGATCAGAAATCCGTAAGAGAACTAAAGTTACCGAAATAGCCCGCCGGATCAGCAAGTTGAAGTGGCAGTGGGCTGATCACGTATGTCGCAGAACCGATGGCTGTTGGAGCAGACGAGTTCTGGGGTGGAGATCGCGTCTTGGCAAGCGTAGCGTAGCAAAACGCAGCGTCGACGTCGGTGCGTTTATTCTCCTATGCGATTGTTGATAATACTTTAACACGTTAAATGCTTCTGTAGGTAATAACCATAACATACCATCCACCACCACCAACACGGACATTATTTTTACCTAATATCTACCCGGTATTGTTATCCCATATTGATTCTGTCAACATGCAAATAATTCCTAGAGTGGTTTATTTTTATAAATGTATTTTGTTCAAGACGATATCTTAAATAGTGTTAAAATTTTAAAAAACATTATTGTTGTCGTTTTCTATTTATTTTAAGTAATGAAGCTGTAACCATGATCTGTTTATTACGTGGTCCCAACACTTTTGATCTTGTTACCGTTTCAAATGGAAATAAACCGCAACAGGAAAACTGGTATTATTTCTTAGATAGGTTGTTTATTTCTTTACGCCAATTAGAGCTTCGCCAAGTCAATTTACTTCTCTTATTTACTTCAAAGAACTTAAGTAATTTCAGTTTATCATCAGAAGCGTATCCTACGTCTGATACGCTTGTTATATACATTGCGTTGCTATATACATTGCGGTTGCTATATACATCTTCAATGTCATTAAATTTTAATTTGAAATAACTTGTTCCGTCATTAACTATATTGATTTATTAAGTTTCGCTATTTGTAAAGTTGTGATATCAAATATGTCTATGAGATAGCAGATTTAAGATGCCTTATTATTTATTGCAATTACTTATAAAATAGCTACAAAAAAAACACAAGAATTTTTCGATACAATCAAGAGGTTAACCAAGAAGCCAGTATGTTAGCGAAAACGAAATAAGGACTCGGATACATTCTGATCCGAAACTTGACTGGCTTGACCCGCGTATCCCCGGCTTTCTCGCCGCTAATGCCCATTAAGAGATAAAAATAGATAACAAAGAGCATTCTAACACGAAAAGGGAACACAATTGGGTAACAAACAAGTCCGTGTTACCGCTCAAGGGTCAATTTCACGGCTGTCAAGTAAAACGCGGAGGACGACTGTCGTCACCAACACGAAATTATTTTCCGTTAGGAAAAAAGGACACCCTTCTCAACACAAGGAGCCGTCTGAATAATTTGTTGTGACAAATTGTGTCCCCATTCAAAACCGCTCGTTCCTTCAGGGCGTGTTTTACTTAGTAAAGTTTGTCTCTTCTGTCTGTGTAGACGAAGAACAAAATAAAAATTAAATTTACGATTTAAGAAACAGTGTAATGCAAACCGTGGTCCCGATGATGACAAATATTTAGATGAAGACACTTCTAAATAAAAATAAAAATTGCAGCTTTATAACAATGAGTTGATTTACTTACATTACGGTTTACATTAATTTCAAAATAGATTTTCTTAGTCACACCAAAATCATTATGTTATCTTGATATTAATCATTGATTACAAACAAATTGTTAAAACTTACTGAAAACACATGGACGTATAAAAAATACGGACGGAGTCTCACTGATAACAAAAATGTGTCAAAATTGAGCCAGGTTTTGTATGAAAAATTAATACATTTGGCTCGCGTCTGTCTATGAGAAAAAAACTGACATGAGCATTTCTTGCGTGTAGTAAAATGGTGCAAAAAGTGAAGTGATCAAATTCCTTTTGATCCGATAAATCGTTATTACTTTTCTTAGTTAAATGAACAATTCGAATACATATTTCTAGTGTAAAAATTAATATAAAAATACTAAAAATATTAGAAAATTATATGTCAAATATGTCCCGAAATTACAGCTTCTGTCTATGTTGCAGCTGTCATTTCAGAACACATTTTATATGACACTCTGTCCGTATTTTTTATACGTCCATGACTAACTTTGATATTAAACAATATATTTAAGATGCAACTAAAAGATCTTACTTTGGTTAAACTAGTAAAACAATAAAAATAAATAAATAAAGGATACCGTAGGTAATGTTTTCCTAAAACATTCCTCAAGGTTTTTGTAACTGTTGTCAGATGTTGCACAATGTTAGCAAGTCCACGACCGGAGTTCCTAGCTAAGTTACATGCATCAAGTCTTCGGTCGTAAACTAGAGCCCTCAAGGCATCGGTTAAAAGTTTATTGGCTGCACGCTGTGGACTACCTGAGCTACAAGACTGAATCACGTTTTCAAAGTTATATTACGTTAGCAGTTCGACGGTGAATATTCACAGAATTGAGTATTGCACAAGTCATCATTGGATTTAGAACTACCAGTACCACATTCCACTAATTTATTGACATTACGCGTTACATTATTGAAGCGTCGGTGGCGCAATGGTGTGAACTGTTACCTTCCGATCGGGAAGGCGAAGGTTCAAATCCCGCCACGTACGATGTGATTTCGATTTTCAAAATTATATGTACATTATCCGATGCTCTTACGGTGAAGGAAAACATGGCGAGAAACCTGCGTTCGCCTGCGAAGAAATTCAAAGGTTGTTCGTGAAGTCGGCCAATCCGCACTGGGCCCGCGTGGACGTTTAAAACACCCGCCACGGGTAGGCTCGTGCCCCTCAGTCCCAGCGTTTAATGAGCTGATGATGATGACTTGACATTACGACACAATTACGTCATTTTACAATGCCACTGTAAATTTAGTATTCCAGTAGAATATTAATTTTAATGGTTTAAAATAGTAATTGAATAGTAAAATGAATTGTCACGCTCTGTTCAGACACAATAATCAATCACCAAAAGGCACGACCCAACCCGTAGAGGTCTTTAGGCCTAAGTCGTTCACGCGGGCCCAGTGCGGATTCACAGTAAGAACGTCGCGTAACGTATCGAATGATCCCATGGATTTCGTAATTCTAGTCAATTTTACATTTTTACAACTAATTATAGTTAAAAGTGAAAGTTAGTAAAGTTCACTAACGAATGCGCTTTGCTACTTATACATAAAATAATGCAGAAGAGTTTGTGAATTAGTTTAATCGCACCAAATTACTACTAGTAATTACTATGAGTTCGCATTTTCTGAAAAGCTCTGAATTTTTGTTTCAGTGGTACAACAAACAAACTCTAGTATCAAAGCTATTTATCACTAGATTAATTTCAAAGAAAAGCGTCATTTGTTTAATAAGATTCCAATGATTTCACAATATAAAACTAATTTTACCGATACATATAAAAAGTCAGTCAGAAGCGTCATGACAAGTTATAAAATCATAAAATATTACAAATACACTAGTTTTCCGTAACTTTTCATTCGTTTAACCTTAATTAAAACTGACAGAAAACAAGTCAATCTACATTTGAAATCTGTATCATCACCAAGCATCCAAGCATCCACGTCTGAACATAATTAGCTACAAATGTCTGAATAATAAATTACGCAGATTCTCAAAGCCATATCTTAAACTACACAGTTGTTTAGAGGTACCGAGTGAACGGGCAATCTCGTGGCCTGGGCGATAAATCTGCCCTGGGGAACTATGAACGCTCGAATAGAACTTCACCATTGTGAACCTTACTACGTGGACATAAGTGCACTTATATTCCCATCTTTTCGATAGCGACCGCATCCTTTGGCGGATTGTGTAACAACTTAGTTCTTAGTTGCGTGTATATTTCAAACCGCAGGCTGTAAAATTTGGCGAGGCTTAATTTGATTGTGCTGTTACGCACCGTTTATCATAGGTTTCCCGGTAGGCTCGCGTGGGAGGTCTTTACAGAGTAATCTATTACATATAAATGAAATTGGAGTGTTTGTTTGTAATTTAAAAAAATACATATGAATATAATGTAATACGATACCTACATATACCAAAACAAAATTTTTTTAAATTTTTGTCTGTCTGTCTGGAACAAATCCAGGTAATCTCTGAAACGGCGGACCAATTTGGATGGGACTTGTATGGCAGGTAGCTGATGTAATAAGAAAAATCTACTTTTATTTGAGAAAAATAAAGCAATGCTTTATCACACAGCGGCCGCGCGTCGAATGAGCTGCGTGCTTTAATTTTAGGTAATGTTTTACTGCGGTAGAATAACTTTTACCACAGGTAAATACCGCGGGAAACAGCTAGTCTCAAATGTGATTGCACGAAAACTATTGCAAATAAGACTATTATGGTGTTGTGGTGTAGGGATTTATGTTTGCTATTTTAAGATGGCCGGCTCGATGATGCACTTGGTATTGTTTTATTTAGCCAGAAGTCGTGTGGGTGAGCTTCACGAAAGACGTTCAATTTTATAACATACTTATGATATTTTTTATGTACTTGAACAATCTTGAGGTAAAAAATTAAGTTGAAATTTTTATACTAAAAGATGTTTTATTTAATGAGAAACTAATATAAGCATACCATGTTTTACCCATTCTTAAATATCAAAAATTATCTTCAAATTATTTTATATTATATAATCATTCATATTAACAAACGTCTTTAAGGTAATTAAGGTATATTGAAAAGGATGGACGTCGAAAAAATTCTGGACAAAAATTATCCTAGATCGGACTTTATACAACGGCTTCTGGTGCAGCATGGTTTATAATGAAATCTGTAAAATCCGTAATAAAACTATTTTATTTCTGAAGATTAATTATACCTGGGCTAATTACTAAACTATATAAATATATAGCTTAATCATGCCAATTTGCTAGTCAGTACAAACTTTATTAATGTATTTACTAAAAGTGTTCATAAAATGAATTCAGTCTAGGTTATGGGGTTATCATTTCCTTACATGTATCAGCACCTGTCAGAGACTGACTAGTGTTGGCACGGATAACACCGAAGATATATCTGTATTTATGCTTTGGTGTTCTTTTAGCCGTGTAGGAGGAAAATATATCTGAATGGCCAAAGTATGACTCGCGTGAATAGTTGTAAAAACTAGAAAAAGCTTTTCATGAAAAATATGTTTTAGTAACAGTGAGAAGTCTGTTTTTTAACTATAACTCTGTATGGATCAAAACAACATTTTCATGAAAGACATTGAAATCAAATTAAGTCGTTACTGTACTTAATTGATAACAAAAGTTTTCCGAAATTCGGCCAGTTTTGAATGGAAAATTAAGACATTTGGCTCTTGTCTGAGAGCAGAGTCGAAAAAATTCTGAAAACAACTTGCTTAGTAAAATGGTGCAAACACCGAAGTGATCAAAAGGTAATATAAAACAGAAATCACGTTTACTAGTTAAATGAACAATTCGGTGACATTTTCTAGTTAAAACAATTAAAATAAATTTACAAAAAAAATATTATTCTTTGATATTAGAAATTTATTGATAAAATCGAACCGTCAACAACTCTCTCCCAAGTCTCTCAAAGTCTAGAGTCCAGTTTATTGGAAAACTTTAGGAATACCGGATAGACCGGCCATATATCAACGTACTTTACTTAACTTTTTGACATGTCAGCAATAGTTAAATTCTATTAGTTTACACTACTTCCCAACTTATTTATGGCCCTTCTGAGATACTTCTTCAGTGTCGTAAAATATAACTTGCAAACGTATTCCTTTCGAAGTTTTTTACGCTTGCAATACTTTTATTGGCTTAAGGGATGCGTGAGCTACTTTGATTGTTTATGCTTGGTTAGAGAAAAAAAAACATCGTAGTAACGGTATTATGCAAAGAATAACATTTTGACATACACCCCAAACATAGCATTCTCCATTTTATCCTGATTATATCATAATGCGACTACATTGAAAGTGCTTTTTCTCTTCTTGGAACGAAACCTAAAACACCTGATGACGCAATCATTAAAAAATTGTTCACACTCTTTTCAATAAACACCTACAGAACCTGACTGGCTGACCCACTGAGACGTAGAAGCGTTGGTTGCATTTCTCTACCAACGAAAAAACTTTAATAAATATTCTCCCCAAGAAACTTCATAATATTGAATGCATAACTAGTTCTGAACACCAGTTTCTTAACTTGCATACAAATGAGAGAAATAATGTATATGCGTTAAATGAACTGTAGTCAACTACGAGTATCTATCTTTTCATAAAAACTTATAACATTTTTTAAGATACGAGAGGTAACATTTAAGTTGTGGATACCGAGCCAAAATCATCCGCTCGCGTTACCCCCTTCCGAATAGCAACGAGGCTCTAGCAACCTCATGTTATTATACTGGCACATAAAAATTATATTCGCTTTTATTTACATATTTCACAGTGTTTACATAAAATAACTTAAGTTTTCAAAAATCAATTTTTATATTCAACCTCTATCTCTTGATCTGGTTAAGGTGGCGAGTAGCAGATGGATGTCAACTGCAAGGGATCGGTCCGCGTGGAAATCATTAGGGGAGGCCTTCGTTCAGCAGTGGACATAATTAGGCTGTAATGATGATGATGATTCAACCTCTATAATATATCATCAACATAAGAGTATGATAATGTAAGCAATAACTCTGCATCTTCTTAAACCATCATTAGATGGATTGGTCTCAGTTGGCGGCTCGTCTGCTTTCTCATTATCCGTTAAGTACAGTCAACTGCAAGTGGGTGTTTATATTTTTAGCGAACTCTTGTATACATAATAATATGTAACTCTAAAACATGTGTGGACATTAATTATTTTCATACAACATAAACCAAATTACAGAAATACATTTAGCTTCGATATGAAATATCAGAGATATTGAAATATCCATAATAATACGTCGGGCTGCTAAAATCCAAAAAAGTTCCCAATTTAAATACCGAAAATATTGTGAGTTTATTGTTATTCTATACTTACGCAGCAAATTTAAATCACAAAAGAAAACAAGACCTCGGGAGCCCGTACTGCTTACACGGTTTTTTGTGAATCAAGAACAATACGCGCATCTGTTCAGTTTTAGAAATCTTAATCTTCGTCGTGAATATTATCGACTTCTTCCGACCTCCAAAACTTTTTGAAACATGTTAAATATGGGAGAAATATGTTTTTAATCCCAGTCTATCCGTCACAACAGTAATGACAATGTCACCGAAACGCATAAACGAATAAATATTCTTGATAAATTTATAAAAAAAAACTTTAAAATCAAATACGAAAAATCAATAATAAATAGAAATTCATTTTTAATTACCAAAGGCCTATGAATTCATTCCGGTATCACGTCACTTTAAAATACATAATATAATTATTGCCTTTGCACTAAACGTCAATAGACCTGCATGATTGATACCATGTGTCATCAACACGGTTGTGACAGATATAAGTTGCCGGACCTCGTAAGTACCAGAAATACCTCAAAACTCCAGTTGATTTAATCTAATTTCTAATCTGTTCCGAGTAGGAATTGAACTAACTTCAAGCTGATGAAAATTAAGTGTCTCCTCATACTCAGAATTTTATTTCTCAACATAATGACTATATAACGAGTAAGAATATTTATTAAAGGAAAATATATGTAATCGTTTAATCTTAGTAAATTTTTATTGTTGACTACTGTACTGCGTTAATCACATGCCATTCGGTAATTAAATGCAGAATAGGAAACAAAGACAAACGCAGACGTCTCTTATCGTCGCTTGTGTAAAAGGAAGCATTACCCAACAATATTTAAATCATTTCAACGATTTGGTCAATATGACAGTGACAAATGTTTTATTAACCTACAAACTGATACTTTGGCTTCAAAAATATTATTATTATCCTGAATACAATTTATTTCTAAAGCTTAAGTGTTTTTTATAATTTTTGTTATAGCTTTCCTAAAGGATAATCAAAATTTCGAGATCAAAGAGTACCAACTACCGTGTTTTAATTTTGGAGAACTCATTTGTTTGCTCTCATAAAACCCAGAGTGGATTTAAATTAATTAAGCGAGCTGTCAATTATGAATTTTAATTTCGATCTCGGGTATCATTGGGATGTTTATTTTTGCGGTGACGAGACAACAATGCGTAATTCACGCACGGATCAAACAAAAATGTGCCTTGTGTTAAATATTATTAAAGGTAGCCAAAACTCAAAAACTTCGACAAATTGTTCCCTAACCGGAACAAACAATATTCGGTTAGTCTAACGCTAATCAAAGGGGTTTTTAGAAGAAGTAAATAAAAAGAAAAAACTGTTACGACTGTAATTAATGCTCGATAAACTTTTTTTCCTAGAAGAGCTACCTGGTCGCATTAAAAGTTTTATTAACTTCTTCTTAATATTATAATATAGATTAGGTATATAGCTGTGTGTGTTTCGACTGAGTGCCATCTGCGTTGCGCCAATTTGTAAAAAGATATAATAAAGATTTCACAATATTTACCGAAAGGGGAAAAAATTAAAGTCAAGCTTTAAAAGTTAAAATATCATTTATCTTGGTCTTGGTTGCCCTAAATATTAGGAGAATGAGATCATAATATTGACTACAACATTTATAAGTTCGGGACGACGCGTCCTACTTCTTTGAAAGCCTCACTATTCGTCGCTATGCCCCTCAATGTCTTATTTATAATCAATTTGTTCCTACAATGCTGGGAATATATTAAACTTGTATTTGCCTAAGGATACCTACACTCAGGAGTTATTAAAGTGCCAGACGATTTGCATTTCATCAACATAAAACGCTTGAGTAGGATTTTATAATTTATCGAAGGAAGGTGATCCTTTTGAAAGCCGTTTGAATAATAAACAGGGAGGGGGAGACGAAATTAATATTTTAATATTTTGTTTTAGTGTTCCAGGGAATTCCCGAAGCTCTTTTAAAAGCCAACACTTTTTGTTAACTTTTACCTCAATTTTTCTCTATTATGTTGATGAAGTCCGACCAATTGCGGTCATGGCTATGACTTTATGAATTTAAGATTTACGTAAACCTGCTTAAATGCTCGCACATCACTTTTGTAGTCAATCTTGCTATAGAACCGCTGAACTCACACTACACATAAGTGCTTGAGGAAGTACCCATAAGGGGTCGACTACGTAGGTAGTACGTACCTACGTAGATCTCCCCTTATGCGTAATTCTAGTAAGTACGTTAAACTATTCTTCAAGCCACATATCCAGAGAGGACCATGGTAGACGAGAACTTCGCAAGATATTCATAATTTCCACCAATAGGGTTGCATAAAGCTTCCATTATAAGGACTAGTGGGTAATATTACGTAATTTTATTGGTAGAATTTAACCTCGAACACTGCTTCGCTATCTCAATACTCTCAGCTCGACTGACAGCCTATAGCATGATTTTACTACCACAGTGGCTTGAGAGAGTAAGATGGCCATATTTAACTAATTATAGTGGTTATTAATATATATTATTTTTCATAAGCTTGGCATTGTTGCGAAATAAAATCAAAAGGTAAAATGATATGTCATCTGGTATTCCTTTTATTTTATCATTATCAAACCATAAACACAAAATCCGTTTTTATCAGCGTTTCTTCTAGTTTACCAAACACATACTATTGACGACGGCCTAAGTATCAAAATCACTTAACGATGAAGCTTTTTGGGTCAGGTCTTAGCCCAGTAACTCAATGTTTCCAAAATACATTTTCGGATATGCCTTTTTTATCAATGATATAAAAAAGTATAGATTCGTGATATGCTCACAAAACAATCGAAAAATGTGTTCCGAATGCAGCGACAGCACACATACACATATTTCGAATAAGCGTACATTTACCTAAACTAAGAGTACAAACTGTACTCTCTTCGGCGGTCCGTTTTTGAGGCACGGATGACGTATCTACCATTATATATACATAATATCATTGTATTTTATAGATTCCTTTGAATATGTAAAAATAGGTGTTTAATATTTGAAAAACTATTAATCTACCAAAGCTTGGGATTATTCAGGCATCCCAAAAGAGATCTATAAAAACTTATATCTTGAATATTTAATAATCACGTTATTATTTAAGAAAAAGTATTAAATGTGGACTAGTAAGGACATTTAAAATACTCGTATAATACACCATTATCGGCAGAATTGTTTTTGTTCTTTAAAGTATGGAACCAAATTAGTATTCATAATCATATAAACATTTTTTTAAGTATTAGCTCGGCAATCTTATTAACGTTATCAAGCGTACTCTACGCTGAAACCAAAAAAAGTTACGGTTATACCAATGTGATGGAAATTTCAACCATAAAAGTTTACGAAATGACTTTTAAAATAAAGCGCACGCTTTCTAACGACTGTACTCGTGCGCCTCGAAATAAACAAAGCCTTTACTTGTATTAACTGGAGGTAAATTTCGTTGTTAAGCAACTGCCTGTTATCGATCAAACGATCACCGCATATTTCAGAACATATTAGTGTGATTGTCTTGCCAATATATTCAATATGTTCTGATTAGATTGCGCTTTGATGCAATATATTCAAGGTAAGTACATATTGTTAAAGTTCTTACCTGAACTATCTAGCAAATTGAAACGTTAATTGAATCTTGTTCTGTCAAGCATTTATGTTGTGCGAAACGGTTTAAAAATATGACACAATAATTTAAAATTATTGCAATATAAGTATTTAAAATAACAACTTATAGGATCATTCTTTCTTATTAAATTATTAAGTCCTATCAAGCACCAGACTTCTTGGTCCTCCCCTTTCCTCCTCCACTATTGTACGAGTACTTACCTTCCATGCCACCATAGTCTGTCCTAAACTATAATTGAGAGTCTGGCAAAAATACCAAGGACTCCTTAATGTAAAACTTACCAGTTGTTTCATTCACAATACAAATAAAGAAGTAGAATTAAATTCTAGAAACCATAATTCAGTATAATCCCAAAATACGATAACACTTCTAATCATAAGGCCAGGAAGAATATCAAAGGGGTGCCGCCACATCCGTAACCCCTAATCAGAACAAACTCTCGTTTGTTTATATTTAGAATGTAAATAAACAAAATCACGAAAGGCGATATCGCTATAAATAACGCTATACAGTTGGTCCAACATGAAACTGAAACTTGTAATTGCCCCGCCGATTATTTGCCAAAGGAAAGTTTTATTCGAACCATTGACGAGTACTAATAGCCTAACTTGTAACGGAGACGCAACGCTCCTAGAAGTGGCATTGAAATATAGTGAAAGATATCAAGATATTGGTAACTCAGTCATCATCAGTTCATTGAACGTCCCCACCGAGGGGCACGAGCCTACCGGCAAAGGGTGTTTAGGCCTTACTTGTCCACGTGGGCCCAGTGCGGGTTGAACGATTTCACGAACAAACTTTGAATCTCTTCGCAGGCGTCTGCAGGTTTCCTCACGATGTTTTCTTTCACCGCAAGAGCGTTGGATCACGTGCATATAATTTCGAAAATTCGAAAACACATTGGTACGTGGCGGGTTTGAACCTCAGCTCTCCCGGTAGGAGGGCAACAGTCCACACCATTGAGCCACCGACGCTCTTACTCAATAAGTGCTATTAATCAAATATCAAACTTGAGTCAGTGACGTGCACGGAGATTATAAGGTAAGTAAGGTCGAATAATAAAGCACCCTGGTCCTTTCTCTAATGAATGTTTTGTACCTAGGCTGCCTCTTACGTCACCCGTAGGCATATTATGGGCGGTGACAATTGTATTTTACTAAGCCGTCACCACGTAGCATATTTAGATTTTAGCTTTCACGATTAGTTAAGTACAATAACCTTTCATAAAAGAGTGTGGCGAATGGTAAGCGTTTTCGAGCATTTTGAATAAATTGTATTATTTCGTTATAGTATCGTATAATTAGTACTATTATATCGTATAAGTATAATTTTATTATTACGTTTTAATAAGTATCGCGCCAAAATATAATTATACCGCATCTAGGTGCCTTAAACTCTTCTTCTGGAACAAATTTCAATAGTTCCGCCGGCTGTTTGAGCTGTTTAATTAAACATCGAGTAGGCTCTGACCGCAGGTGACGTGCGGATATATCGGAAAATAGATACAATATTTCGAAGAAAAAATAACACTTGAAAATATTAATCAAGCAAAAAAAATGGAAAATAAAGCTTATCAACATTTTTCTTGACTTACTAAAACGTTGTACGTCTGGATGCTATATCTCAGTTAATTGACTATCTACAAACAACTTACTCAGAACTATTTGTCATTATTATTATTAGAGGACATTCTGAAGTATAAACCAAAAAATCAGTCTGTACAAATTGTATCAAGCTTAAGAGTTTGTTTATTTGATTGGATTAACGCGCCCTCACGAAATATATTTGAGTGTGCATGTAATAAATTATATATTTACAATAAATAATTGACATATATGTATGTTTTAATTGAGCGTCGGTGGCTCAATGGCGTGGACTGTCGCCTTCCTACCGGGAGGGCTTCAAATTCAAAGAGGAGGTTCAAATCCCGACACGTACCAATGTGTTTTCGAATTTTCGAAAATATACGTACTTTATCCGACGCTCTTACGGTGAAGGAAAACATCGCTAGGAAACCTTCATGCACTCCTGCGAAGAGATTCGAAGGTTGTGTGTGAAGTCGTCCAATCCGCACTGGGCCCGCGTGGACGACTAAGGCTTAATCTACCTATACAGGTAGGCTCGTGCCCCGTGGGACATTTAATGAGCTGATGATGATAAAATATGTTTCAATTCTGCTTATTACTGAAGGATTTATGCTATAAAACACTACGCTCATGCCTAATGTAAGAAGGAGTTAGGTAGCAATGATAGATTTTGATTTAACAATATCTATTTTTTGTAAAAATGCAAATGTCCTACGAAGAACTTACTTATCTTACTTTTGAGTTTTTTGTCGACCCATTTTGTGTTGGTACATCAGCTACAAGACCAAGGGGTAGATTTTTCTGGTTTCGACCCCCGGCATTAAAAACATTACTGTTGTAATACAATGTTGTTAGTAGTATTTCTGGTGTATTCTATATGTAATGGGTAGTACCTACAAATAAAATTGTTGCACGTTTATCGTTGTTAAATAAACCATATTTCAGGAAATGCTTAGTTGAGACCTAAATGGCGCTGTTTAAATGACAGTAGATATTTTTATTTATTATATATTATTTGAAAACTACTGTCAATGGTGCATATTCTTCAATCAATTACAAATTAAATAAAAAAGCTACATCTTTCAAAATAAACAATTGTTTTCTACAACAAAACAAAACAAAGCAGAAATTTCACAAATGATACCCGACAAATTGCCAAAGTGTATTGGTTCTACTCACGAAATTGTACTTGCAAAGTGGAATACTTCATACGTTTTAAGCATGTAAAAATGTGCGGGAATTCAACAAACAAGAACAGTATGGGGACTTTGACTCAAGTTAAAGCTCATATTATTCGAGCCAAGACATACTACGTACGTCAATACAAGTCAACGTTTCGGCTTTCAGCTTTAGGAATAAATTTGACTTGTAAAATATATCAAATACATCATCAGCTCATTAAACGTCCCACCGAGGAGCACGAGCCTACCCATATAGGTGATTAGGCCTTAGGCTCCACGCGGGCCCAGTGCGATTGGACGACTTATCTGCACACACAACCTTCTGTACAATCTGTTCGCAGGTGTGCATGAATGTTTCCTCACGATGTTTTCCTTCACCGTAAGAGCGGAAACTGATACACGTATTGTACGTATTATTTTCGAAAATCGAAAAACACATTGGTACGTGGCGGGATTTGAACCGCAGCCCTCCCGGAAGGAAGGCGACAGTCCACACATTGAGCCACCGACGCAATCAAATATGAAACACTTACAAATACTTTTTTTCCCCTGGTAGAAACAATATCTTAGTTACACTGTAGTTGAGATAAGATTTTTTTTATTATTTTGTTTAAATAACCAAATTCATGCCTTAAACTAGTCACAAATTTTTATTTGTTGTTGCAATACCACAAGATGACTTGTCCTTATGTATTCTAAATATATTATATCATAAATAAATGTTACACTATGATTCATCTCTTCTACCTATTGCAGTCGATGCCTGCTGGACATAGGTCCCCTAGTTTGCGCCAGACATCCGGTCCTCCGCCTTTCTCATCCAGCTCACCAGCGACCTTTCGCAAGTCGTTGGTCCATCGGGCCAATGCAACTTTCAAAATTAAACATTAGGATATAAATACCTAATTTAATACTTTTACCGATGTAGTGTAATTGGTTGAAACATCGGCTCTTACGCCAAGGGTTCCGGGTTTGATCCCCATATATTTGTATGGGCAGTACCTACAAACATTTATGTGCATGAGCATGTTCGTTTGTATTGGTCTGGGTGTATTATATGTATAATGTGTATGTATTTACAAAAATAAATAAAAAGAAGTAATCCGTTGTTTAGTAGGTACATATTACAGGCTAAATGCTTAGTTTCTGAGTAGACGGAGCCGATAAATGTCCGTAAAAATTCATTTAAAAATTGAATTTATCAAATAAAATAAAACATTCCACGGCGTTATTAAGAAATACGTCAGATATTCGATGGCGGGCTGTAAGCAAAAACTTTTAAAGTATTCCCAGCAGACGCTGACAAATTACACACCCCGTGTTTCACCGACACACCCCGCGATTTATTACTCAACGTATAGATTTTATATGTTCTATATAAGCGGTCCTTGCAAAGCCCCTTGTCTCTTGCCGTCTGAACAAAGGGTAATGGATGAAAAGTAACACGTTTGCACGTAAACTGTTTGTATTAACTAATAATAACAATTTATTTATGAACGCATTAATATCGTAGGCAGCTTGAATTAAAATTAAAATCAAAGTAAAGTTAATTATTATCATCATCATCAACTCATTAAACGTCCCCACCGAGGGGCACGAGTCTCAGGGTGATAAGGCCTTAGTCGTCCACGCGGGCCCATGCGGATTGGACGACTTCAACACAACCTTCGAATCTCTTCGCAGGCGTGCATGAAGGTTTCCTCACGATGTTTCCTTCACTACCGTAAGAGCGCGGATAACGTACATATATTTTCGAAAATTCGAAAACACATTGGTACGTGTCGGGATTTGAACCTCAGCTCTCCGGTAGGAAGGCGACAGTCCCACATTGAGTTCATATAATTATTATGAACACTTACAAAATACTTTTTTTCCCTGGTAGACACAATATCTTAGTTACACTGTAGTTGAGATAAGATTTTTTTTATTATTTTGTTAATAACAAAATTCATGCCTTAAACTAGTCACAATTTTTATTTTGTTGTTTGCAATACCACAAGATGACTTGTCCTTATGTATTCTAAAATATATATTATCATAAATAAATGTTTACCTGATATGATTCATCTCTTCTCTTCAACCTATTGCAGTCGACTGCTGGACATAGGTCTCCTAGTTTGCGCCAGACATCCCGGTCCTCCGCCTTCTCATCCAGCTTTCACCAGCGACCTTTCGCAAGTCGTTTTGGTCCATCGGGCCAGAGGGCGTCCTACGCTACGCTTGCCAAGACGCGGTCTCCACTCCAGAACTCGTCTGCTCCAACGACCATCGTTTCTGCGACATACGTGACAGCCCACTGCCACTTCAACTTGCTGATCCGGCGGGCTATGTCAGCAACTTTAGTTCTCTTACGAATTAAATCATTTCTAATCTTATCCCTAAGAGAGACTCCAAGATAGTTCGCTCCATTACGCGTTGAATGACTTGTGAACCAAACGCACTCAGTGTCCATGTCGCAGCTGCGTATGTTAGTACGGGTAGGACGCATTGCTCAAAGATTTTCGTCTTTAAACATAAGGCTTTAAGGAATAAATTAAAGACCTTATAAATTATAAAATCTGTATAAGTCTTGTGTGTGCAATTAATTAGAAGTTGCCATTCCTTCGGATGCCGAAGAATAGCGGGGAGTGATGGTCCGGTAAAGCTATCAAGAAACATTCACTTCCCATAATATTTGAATGAATATTGTTAGAATACCGATACATTAAATTAATAAGGCATACCTAGGTACTTAACTATATGCATTTAAATAACTGTTTATACTGTTATCTTTGACCCACTCACGCGCCTCAAGTACAACCAGAATACCAGTGGTGCAGTGGTTTTAACTACTGCAGCGTATGCTGAGGTTCGTACCTAATTGGCCACTGGGTCTGTTTTTTTCCATATTTTGTTTCATTTAATTTTTTTTTTATCATTTGTAGGCAGACATTTAACCGCCATCTCACCTGATGGTAAGTGATAATGGGCCTAGAATGGATCATGCCTGTTTAGAAACAGCCTATTCACTCTTGATTTGAAGACGGCTAGGTTGTAATGATCGGGGAACCTATAAGGAGGCAAAGAGTTCCATTCCTTTGCGGAGCGCATTAGAAACGAGGCACCATAGCGGGCTGTGCGGATAAATGGAATGTCAACCACGTAAGGATGGAACGCTCGCCTGCGTCTTTGTGAACTTGTGACAATAAATGTTTTTAGATATTTTTTTTATTGTATCAGAAACACAACATCGAAAACAAAGGAAGTACTCAGTTGCAACTAATAAAAAACAAATCAAGAGAAATCAAATATTACATAATACATAAAAAAGCAGTTCATAATCACAACAAATATGCGCTATTTTTTCTTTTCTAGATGGGTCGTTGGTAAAACATATCATCTTCATCAGCTCATTAAACGTCCCCACCGAGGGGAACGAGCCTCCCCGTATAGAGTGTATAGGCCTTAGTCGTCCACGCGGATCCAGTGCGGATTGGCCGTCTTCACGCACAACCTTTCAATTGATTCGCAGGCGTGCGCTGGTTTCCTCACGATGTTTTCCTTCACCGTAAGAGCGTCAGATTAACGTACATATAATTTCGGAAATTCGAAAACACATTCACACAACTCCCGGTACCACAACATATAACACCTACTAACATGATAAAATTACCTTGATCCAAACTTAGTATAAATTACATAAGGAGCGACAAGATACCGGATAACTTAAGTAAACACAAACATTGAATCATGTGTTTCCGATCAGGTCAAGGTCCAGAAACCTTGTTATAATAAGGAAAATCGTCTAAAGGTAGTCAAAATAAAGGACTTTTGTTTGCTTACGCGTATTTATAATTTGACCAAATAATATTTGTGGTTTCTTTTTTCATTTATTTCAGTTAATCAACCCTTTAGTTTTACATTTCATTTATTTGCTTAAAACGAAAACTAAATGTATTTATTCATCATCTAATTGAAATCATTAATCATATTATCAAACAAAAATCTAGACCATACTAAAAAAATAACTCTAAATAAAAATCAGTAAATGCTAGAATGAACTTAGAAGAATGATAAAAATGAAGACTTAATAATATCTTCTTTATTACTGGGAAAGCTCCTGATTTTTAAATCTCTTATTCAGAACTATTTGTACTGATCCATCAGTTGACAAAGCCATTTTAAACGATTCTGTTTTTATTTATTTAAAGCAATCATTAGCTCCGAAACCTCGACTCCTTGATGCCGACAGTTTCCTCGAATAAGACTCAGCAGATTCCACGAACCGGGACATAATGACGTTACATTAAGAAAACATCCCTATAAAACACTCGAGCCCTTTTGTTTAGAGTGTTTCCCTTTTGATAAATAATTCAGGCGCATCCGGGTGTCGAAATGCCCTTTTTGTGTAAGGTTATTTTTCTCACAAACATAAAGAGGGCCAGTTAACTATTCAGAAACGGTTTCCGCAGAATAAAGGGCAGCTGACTTTGAGATTTGTATGCCCTGGGTGTAAACGTCCTGAAAAACAGGCTATTCCTGTTATTTTTTGTAAATTTTGTTACCAGTTTAATAGACATCCAATCTGCCTTACAAGAGGCAATCCAATCAAAACAAATTTAGTATAATTTACGGACGCAAAGCTTCCGATTAACTACGGTTTTTTTATGTTTTCCCCAGATAACATACGAACGTTAGAACTTTTTCTTAATAAATAAAAAACGTCGACTACCCACTGGCAGGTGAAAATTTTTCACTTATCATACACCACTCGTCCAGAATAGGAGAACAAATTGATGAAACAACGAAGTAACATACAAATGATAAAAAGGCAGATAATAAAGAAATAAATTCAGGCTTGAAAATCGTTATGTCCTAGAAGTCTGTTATTAATTTAAAAAGCTGACACTATAGAATAACGGGGTGAACATTTATTCACATAATGTCTCGTTTAAATTTGGTTTTAACCATATATCAGTTGGATCGACCTATCTGCATATCGATTGATTGAAACCCGACGGGATTCTAAATTAGAGCCTGAATGAGGCAATGTTTTGCATTTCCCATCGATGCTGACAAACATGCTAATGATGTCGCACATCAATCCCGATTCCCGATACAATCCCGCGATTGTAGTGTACCGCGATAAATAAATAATGTTGGAATTTTTTATCAATGTCACTCACACTGTCTGGATATAAAATAATGAAAAAAAGTCTAATCAAGTTTTCTAATCTATGGAAACCTTTTTTTCATTCACAATTTTTGGCGCAAAGGCGATTTGACATTATACGTATCAAATCGCGTCACGTTATCATTAGCTTTTTAAAAGGTAATGGAAGGACAGTTAAGAAAGAAAAATATTATTTATATTTGAGCGTGTATTCAACGGCAAAAAATGTCAGACATTTAAAAGTAACATGCACTCGTCAGTACTATACAGCGTTAGAGCTGAACGGAGTATACTCGAAACAAGAGCCATTCGTCCCGCGGCTTTGACGGATTTACACGATGCACGTAAGCCGGATGTGGCTAAGACTTGTTTAGTGGAAAATTGTTACTATTTTCCAACAGCTTTATGTTTGTTTTTAAAACTTTTTTACTGGTAGCAATTGACTTCTATTTTTAAAAATTAAATTTCAAAAACTTATCAAAAAATTGTATAATTGGAAATGTTTAACCTATTAACAGTCTTCGAAAAGATAAGTTGCAATATACTTAAAGTTGGTGATAAATATACTGAAAAGTTAAATAAAGTGACAATTGGGCTGTTAAGTTCACTTTGACTACTGGCCCTAATTACTATGGCTATATGTCAGTAGACAAGGACCAGTGGAATTTGAAGATCTAGTCCTAATGGAGTCTATTTCGCCCACCAAAGGCAAGATGAAGAATAAGACCAGAAACTTACCTGAAGTAATAGGACTAAAATGGGCGCCAGAAATCATCAGCTCGTTACAAAATAAGGCCGACCAGCAAAAGCGAAATAAAATTACCACTCAGTCTACGCTTTATAATAAAAATTATAAAGTCATAACTGATATCACGGAATAAATGTCTCTTAATTAAAGCATTGCCAATATTTTAATCCACTCACGAGGTAACACCGCATTGCCAGATATCGTTTCGTAAAACAGCAGTGCAATTGCACTTTTGTGTCTTGGGGCAAGGGCAAGGGCGAGTAAAATTAACGGGCATAAGATATGTAACATCTGTTGTCTCGTGTTGACGGGCGCAGTGCGGCATTGATGAAGAATAATAAGTATCAGTTGTTAGTCTCTTTCGATGCCGCTCTGACATGGTCAGGTGTATCACTTACCACAAGGTGAGCGTCCCGGCCGTCCTGTATTTATTCATTTAGTTTGGTTCACCAGCGTTTGTTACAAAATATGAACTTAACTACCTTACTTATTATAAATTTAATTCTAAATGTAACAATCATTATAGACACACCATGCAAAAGAAGAAAGACTAATTACTACTTATTTCTGTACACTTAGTAAAATAAATAAAAAATTAACACAAAACTTAAAATAATTTCCATTTTCTCAGCGATACTCGGCATACAGCCTTAATGAGACACAACGATACTCTTGTGACCGTCGGACACTTCCTATGAGGTTCACATTATCAAAGCATTTACCTTAATTAGAACTAACGAGTATACGTGTCATAAATCAAACATTTTGATCTTTATTTAAATAATTGAAATCGGTATCCTAAGTACTCAGTTGTACTCAATATGTCAATGTACCTTAGAACGCATAATATGTACATGATAAAAGATTAATGATGAGTGTGCGATGGAATAACAGGAGTCAATTCCACCAGCCCCCTTTCACAATCGGGATACAAGACGGAGGCGAGCGTTCCATCCTTACGTAGTAGACATTCCATTTGTAAAAACATACCTACATTTTATACATAGAAAACACCTATTGGTGATTATGTCTGGAGTACGGTACGGAATTGGCCGGTTGTAGTTGATTTATGATCGCCGGAAACTTGTAAAAATAGACAGTGATATTGCCTACATTCATATGAAACAATCGACTGTTGAACAGAATTAAAAATACCATTAAATAATAAATACTGGTGTCAATGTAATGAAATGTCAGAAATTGAAAACACCAATCTGATATTTATCTCTCCTACTTATTTCCGTACATCTTGTTAGTTCAGTATTTCTCGCTATGCTAATCGTCCAAACACCAAATATATTATCGATTGTTTGGTTGGATGGATGCGCACTGCGCTTTTCTAAAACCCATCTTAAGATAACGCTCACAGAAATCCAAGGAAGTTTAGTAGGTTGACTGCCTATTTGAAAAAGGCAAACTAGGCCTCATTCGTTGCAGATTGTACTAAGGCTGGTGATGCTGGCTAAAGGTGAAGACTAGGCCATACTTAAATAATCTCAACACACAAATGGTAGCCAAAATCAATGATATATATAAAGGTAGATACGCCATCCGTGACTCAAAAATGAACCGCCAAAGAGAATACAGTTGTAAGCTCTTTGTTTAGGTAAATGAATTGACATTGACGTATTTCGAATGAGCGTACATTCGAAATGAGTGTGTGCTATCGCTGCATTCGGAACACTTTTTTCGATTGTTTTGTGAGCATATCACAAATCTATACTTTTTACATCATTGCCAAAAAATACTAACTTTGAAAACCTTAAAAAATTTCAATTGACCCGTATAATTTCCCAAGCAGTGGTAACGCCGGCCGTTTGCATTGTAAGATAAATCCCGGTCCCGATTTCCAGATCTTCCCGGCCATTGCTTCCACTAATTATTGCCCGACGGCGGCGGTGCTGTGGGAAATGGGCGTAATAAGATCTTTTGTAATCTCATTTATTAATTTCGTGTCTCATTATTCTCTCGCCGCGACGCGGGACTAAACAACCCGCGCCCGAAACGTAATTATATTGAGATGTTTTTATAATAATAAATTCATCGTTCATCTCACCTACTTGTAGTGAATATTTCACCCACTGGACTGGCGCGGCGGAGTGTAGTAAAAGGCTAACAATGTTAATAAATGAAGGATACACTATGCCCAACATCTATGTACAAGGTTGATGGTGTCAGATTTGCAATTATTGATGAAATAAGTGCTGACCGATGCTTGATACATAAATTCCCTATATAAGTAAGTTTAATTTTTATTATATAATTAAATAAAGATACTGAAACCTTAATCGGATTCTTGAGTGACCGTTATGCTGTTTTTTTATTAGCCAATACTCGCGCTTGACCATGATGACTTAATGGTTAATAATCCACCATTATTATCACGCACAAGTTTAGTAAATAAATAAAAAATAATACAAGATGCAAATTAATGAAAAAAAAAAATCAGTCATATATTTTACTAGCTTTTGCCCGCGCTTCGCTCGCATTAAATTCGGGATAACACGGTACTTTCATTTATCACTTATACATAGGATTTCCCCTCCCTCCAACTTTAAAGGTTTGGGGTCAATTTAGAATTTTTTATTAGCAAAAAATATGTTATAGTGAGCTAACTTTAAAAGATAGACAATGCTGTCGCGGACTTTTTTGTAGACCTTTAAAAGGAGAACAATACTCTCATACATGACTTTTGTGTAACTTTAACCGTTTACGCAGCGGAAGCTCCAAGAATGAAAAATAGCCTTGATTTTGAAACATTTTTCATTACTGCTCCGCTTTATTACTTGTAGCGTGATGATATATAGCCATAGCCTTCTCGATAAATAAGCTATCTAACACTGAAAATTATTCAATCGACCAGTAGTTCCTGAGATTTAAGCGCGTTCAAACAAACAAACTCTCAATGCTTATTATTCATATATTTTATTAAATATGTGTCTTTGTCTAATAATTTGTATTGAATAGTATTGTATTGTCTATTTGGTTTTGTTGGTATTCATTTAGCTTATTATTAACCTAACTTATATAAATAGACAGACACACTATAACAAATTATTATTTTCCAAAAGAAACAGGCCAAAATTACTAAATACATTTAGTACTTTTAAAAGTTAATCTTTTATTTATCATACTATAGATAAATAATAGATAATTTTAGTATTCTTATATATAATGAAGTATTCATTTTCAAACATAACATTACATATAGACATTAAGTAACTACAGGTAATATCTAGGTTTTTGTAATGAAAATAACACATAAATACCGTCTCTCACAATTCTTTCAAAATTTCTAGTTTGGCGAGCCCGCGTCGGCGTAATAAAAAGTAACGTGCTAATTAAGGGCTTCAGTTTTGTCTCTGGTTGAACAAATTTGATCAATATTTTAGAACTATAGTCCATAACTGACCTAGAAAACCCTACCAAAAGTTTTCAACCTTTACCAGTACTTTTTCAACAGGCAAGAGGCGAACCCAGATGGCATCAGCCTTTTACAATAATACAACAAATCTTACGCCTAGAGCGACTGAGAGTGGGACTCGAACCTAACTAGTAGACCGTTGCAGGCAACTTAATATATGATTAGTACTTTTATATGTTAACTTGTATCACTTGTATGTGATAAAAAATCCTGGCACGTTACGGTAGGTACTAATTCTGGTCTAACTGTACCTATAATGGGTCACGTAAATAGTTTCCGATGACAAGGGCGAAACTTGGATCTTATTATATGATCGTCAAGATTATCTATCGAGTACAAAACTTTAATAGGTGTTTTAATCCTTATAACAATGTTAATTAAATAATAAACATGAAATTGCTTCTATTTGATGAACAAATATTTCAAACTTATATGTTTTGCAAAGAAAAGCATAAACTTTCGTAAGTATTGGTATGTAAAATGAAATGTATTGATGGAACGGCAATGGAATGACCTGATGTCATCGGTTACACAAAGTCAAAGCTACTATTTCATATTTCCAAACTATACGAGTGACGTATACATAATTTACACCCTACAAATTTTAGTTGCAAAGATTACGTAATTTACGTATCGCCGAATTAAGGTACTTTCGATTTTGATACCGTGTGTTTATGTCGTTTTGGCTTAATTAATCGTGAGATCTTAATGAGGTTTTGCGTACATAGTGAAAATTATTTCGTGCGCTGAGAGCGGCATCTATCGTTGTGAGTGTCAAATTATTCAAGTACATACTTACCATAGGGTTGTCATAAGTGGTCCATGAAAATTTTATACATTAAGGACCTTTTTGCTCAACCTTTTCTATAGATTGGTAATGCATAGTTGCACAGGAAGTCCATGTATTAGTTATTCTGCTGCACAAAATGCTTTTGGTATGTATATCGAAAGATGTTGCAGAATGCGCCCGGCAATGAAATTATTTTGAATCACTAGTATTTTTAGAGGTTCTTCTTATTATTTTGAGTTTAAAACCTTTCTAATAAGTTATTGTGTACTATCCTGCAATTCAGACCTAGAGTCGTGCATTGTCCTTATTCCAGGACTATCCATCAATGCAGAAGGTTTAAGTAAGAGATCATTAACAAGTTAATTTAAATTTGAAATCCGATGACACATGACCCTAAATTCAGGATGGGAACCAATCTGTATGAAAGCCGTAGCGCTTTTCAATTGTTTTCTCTACTTCGCTTTGTACTTCAGCATACCGACGGGCTTATCGCAGCCCTAACTTCGTAGCTGTTGAGTAAATGCTTGCTCTAATGCACTCTAACGTCTACTCTTTGCGGTGTCAGTGAACCTTGTCTCCAGACTGAACAATTAACTTAATGAAGTACTGAACAGCATTGTCTTATCTTTTTGGTGTTAGTTCTCATTAGGTACGACCTCGTTGTAATTTTTCATTTAGTTTAACCAAAATACTTTGTAATTATTTCGCAGATATTCTCTAAGTTGTTAAATTAAGTTGTACTTTTAATCATATCTGATGCATATAAAGGACGGGTTGCAAGCTTTAGAAGACGTACGATCAAAGGCACCATAAACTGAGTAGCGAGAAATAGTTGTGTATGAATCAAAAAATCTTAGTGTCATGGCAAGTAGATGGGTAGAAAATTAGCTTATAGTAAAAATTGACCGAGTGCGATCTTGCTTATGAAAAGTTCCGTAGCAGCAAATAAAATAAAATAATGATTGTTTAAGTGCTTACTACCACAAATCAATTATGAGAAATAGTGGTTTACCTTTTATGACATATAACAAAAGTACTTATTATATTTGACATGACACCTTTATTAATCAAAAAGTCGGCATGAATAATTTATTGTCTAGTGCGTTTCGTTGACGTTCGCACAATTCAAAGGTGACCAATGGTTGAGATCGGCTACCACACCAAGGGTTCTGAAATCGATCCTGGACAGTACACATTTGTGTGCATGAATGTCTGTTTTTATTGGTCTGGGTGTTTCTATGGATAATATGTTTGTATTGACAAAAAGGCATATAAGTAAGAATGTTTATCTGTTTTGAAGACGTAAGCGGTTAGTATGGGTACTACCATACTATAGGCTTCGTGCTTAACTTATGGCTAGATGACGCTGTGTGTGTAGCCCAAGAAATACTCGGCTTCAACTGCAACCTGTGAAAACCTTACCTCTCCCATAGAAACTGTACAGGTCAAATGACAGGTGAATTGCAGTTAAGCTGTAAGGGGCTGAACAGAAGAGCGGCCGCTGCTAACGAGCTAACATCTGCATATCGGACAGACTGCCAACTCAATTGCGACCGACCTACAATCAGTGTTGTTGAACTATCGATATACTGTCGATAGTTAAGAATTTTAATACTACGAACAGTGTTTATTAATAGTCACAGCAACAGTATCGATACTATTACTATTTAATAAGATAGTAAGCTTCAATATTAAAATATCAAAATAAATATTCATCATTCTGTTCAAACAGCACCATCTCAATCATTTTAGCCTGTAATATGGTGACAAACAACTGATAAACATGCTTATTTTCGTTTAATTGTATATGAATACGTATTTTACCTAGATATACACCAAAAAATACAAACAGTCATGTTCATGCACAAACAATGTTCTATCCGGGAATTGAACAAGGAACCCCTGATGTAGTAGCCGACGTCTCAACTAATAGTATTTATCTATTACTCTTGTTCAACTATCGATAGTGAATCCAGCACCAACACTACTTAAAACTGTGCAACCCGTTTAATTCGTACAGTCACCGGCGTTGCATGGCCTGCAAAATGATCTTTACGATCCGATAAGATTGGTGTACCGGTTCTGGAAGTTTGTTTCCATTTTGTGAATATTACATTGTTATTTTTGTAATTATTATATCTCGTCTTGATGGGTTTTCGTATTGATTTGTTATTTTATACATGAACAAACAAACATATATTAATACCGGCCTTGCATGACATGCAAAAAATATTTTTTGATTCCATGAAATTGGTGTTATGATCTTTAATGCACCATCCAAAAAAACAATAAGTTATCACGTATAAGAAATCATAAGTGTTCAAAGTTCAACCTTTAAATCTCGTAAAACAGACTTTTCTCTCATTTCATAATATATTCCACTTTTATCGAGTGTGACCAATATTTTCCGTGTGCTCAGTTGACATGAAATATAACATTCGCGAAGCCTGTATCAGCAGAACTATCCTGGTAGCGAAGTGTCTTATCGTAAACACCGTACTTAGCGTAAAAATACTCGTAAACTACGGTGACTTTGGGTATAAGTAATGCTTCCGTGAAATGGTTTTCCATAATCTTCAAGTTTAGAGGTAGCATTCATTTAACCTTTATCTAAACTTAACCTTTAAAGGTTAGGTTTAATTAATAAAAACTGCAAAGGGTTTCTTCGCTGAATTATTTGGTAAACCTAAACCGTCTCTAACGGCACCCGCAGTCAGATATATAGGATAGTCATAACAATTCTTTATTAATCCGATTCTAATAAGGGTTTTATTCTTATGTAATGTTACATTTATTGAAATTATAATAAAATCTTATAAATTTAAGATATATTTATATGAGTTGCATTTTAGGAAAGAATAAATATCTTTGTTATTTAATCGCTGTAATCTCGTAACTTCGCTTAGGTTTTCATTCGTTTAATTTGCAAATTTATGCTTTAAAAACTATTAAACCTTAATATAAGGTTTCTAAAATTAACTTTTTAAATTGGATACAAATATTATTGTCTGATACTCCGCCATCCAACCTCTTACTAAAGCGTGATGACAATCAAGATTTATTGGAGAAATGCCTTATTGTCAATCTCTTGTAATAAATATGAGATAACAACCTACTAGTCACAAGTTTAACAAGCCGCCTTTACTTTTGTTACACAGAAATTGCTTCAATATTCCAAGTTTACAAAGGTTGTCTATAAGTTATAATAAACTTTTATTGGGCTCATCCGTCCCGTCTTGTTTGTACAAAACAATTAAAATATTCTGCGCCGAAAGGCGTATTGACGTATGGTGTAAGTAAAAATCTTACCAGATTACCGGTTTGTTGTTCATACTACTGACCTGACCTGACCTAAAGGCACTGACCATTTGACTTCACGTAATTGATTAGCGCGGCAAATGAAGGTCCTAAATCCCTCAAATGTAAAAGTCTAGTATGAGTTGATATGTGAGAGTGGGAGGCTCATTCCAACAGTGTACTGTGAAGCTGGAAACGATAAATAAATAAAAAGATTATGATTTAAAAGTGCCCAGAGAAGCATAAAGGAAGTTTCACTAACGTCAAATGTTTATGGATCTAACTTTTCTTTACTGTACGATGAAGAAACATTCCATAACTATTTTTTGACAGCATCAGTTACTAAGCCATGTTTTATATAGGTATATAAAACATTTATAAACAAAAACGAATTCAAACACCCAGATTCATAATTCGCTATGTCATGTAATTGAAAAACAGATATAAGATCAGATAACCCATAGATATATCTCATAGTTATGATAATATAATGCTTTCTAATAGATGTGAAATAACCTTGAAAAACAACATATTCAAATTTGTAACATTGTTTCAAGGCTGCTATTATAAAGCCTTCTCATGTGGAACCCAAAATTTACATACGGAATACTCGTAGTTGCAAGTTGATAGCACTAAAACAGTCTTGTTTAATGTTATATTGTCGATGTTTTTTGTTAAATTGTATAGCGTCCTTGTAATAAAATTGAGATACAGTACCTAATTTATCTCATGGGACAGCTAAGTATATACTCGTGACAAGCTCTCGCTTAATTTGGATTCAGATCAATATTCAAGTATAATATATCTGTCATAGCATTTTTTTATTACGCTATCAGTCCAATAAGTTTATATTATATTATCTTAAAGTGTCTTACCTTAACTTGTACCACAACCCAAAGGCTTTTCTTGTGCTCTATTGCTGCATAATTTATTTCTGTATTGAACAATATACATTGCTTTATTCAAACAACATGGCAAATCTACTATGACTATTTGTAATATACAATAAATATAAAAAGAAAACTTTACTAAAATCATGTTTCAGATTGATATAATGATTAATCGAAACAGATAGTAGCATAATTGATTTATTTAATCAATAATTTTGATTCAACAGTTACTTTGCGGTGTCTATCGGCCAATTCAAAGAGAGTCCTTGTGTGGTTGACACCGCGGGGTATTCAAAGGCCGGGGTCAACTGACGAAACACCCTAACTTTAACTACACCATGAAAGTCTATTTATATCTACCAACCATCAACCAATCACTGTAAAGATGATAAATCCAAATAACTTCTAAATTGGTATCTTTTTTCTTTAAATAATATCAAAATTAACGGAATAGGGGCCCAGGAATGCAAGTTAAAGCTGTATTATAATTTGCACAAAAGCTTTATAGAAATCAAACACGTTACAACCTAGTAATAACAAGGAATGTCGACTGCAAACACGAGCACTACGCAAATTGAAAATTCTTGTGCCTTGCTATCGAGTAAGTGCAAACATGAACATTCCCCGTCAGTATGATAAACTTGTTGCGTATAAACTTGGTTTCACATCGTATACAAGCAGTGAATTACAGCTGAGCTACTAATTGGTATAAGTGGCTGATATATCTAATGCTAGTGCGTTCCGAAAGCGTAATATTAGACTAGTAATATATAATATATATATATGTACATACGAGCAATTTCGATTGACCAATGGTGTTAAAAGTTGCATGTTACGATTTTGGCATCATATTAAAAGGCGTAGATAACAAAAATCATAGTTTGTTGTTATGTGTCTGTGTGTTTTATTGTGACTTGTTTTTATCAAAATTTCGTGCATTTTACTAGTATTTTAGTAATATTCCAGGAAAAACAATAAATATTACAAATGTGATATAAATCAATCGAGTTTCAATGGAGAGTACGACTGAAATGCCAACAAAAATAGATTATGTTAAAACATAAATTACTTTATAAATTTGTATTTGTCATATGACATGTATAATTAATAACTGAAAGTAACAACATTTTAAAACAAAAAATTTTTAAAATATATTATCGATGTATAAACCAAATATCCTTGCTTATACAATAATATCACACGTAAAAAAATACTTCCTAAAATAACGTTTTATACATCATTGGATAGAAATTTTCGACCCATTTTTCTATTGTGGTATTGATAAATAAGCGTCGATATTGTGATTGTGCAGTGATAGGAATTTGTTAAAACTACCGTAAATCATTAAAAGTACGATATGTTTGCTTTTAGTATAATTATATAATTTTAGTATAATTAGTTAGTTCTTAGTTATTTCATTAGTAATTAAAATTAATGAAATAACCAAACCGGTTTCCACGTATATCTATAATCTGTAAGATTTTCCTACTTACTCCATTTCAGTATTGGTTTTAACTGATTGCAAAACTTAGTGCCAGTTATTTATATTTTATAAACTAGCATCCGGGGCCACCTCACAACTTCGCGTGTATTTTAGAAACGTGTTTTTCTGATATTATAAAACTTGGAAGAAACGCCGCTACTAGCAACAATTTCTCATTTTTACAGAATACTAAACGAAGTACGGTTTCCTTTGTGAATGACTGAATAAGAATGAAGTTTTATTTTTATAATATTTATATTTAATAATGTGAATGTATTTCCTCATTCACTAACACACATAACTAATTAGATTTTTTACGTGCTATTAATTATTTAATACAATAATAATAATGGTAATAATTTATTCTTTGTCACTATTATTTATATATATATTGAAATTAAAATTTAATAAGAAATTAAATTAATGATAATAAACATTACTTTAGTAAGTAGGTTTCTCAAAGTTAAAATAAAATTATTTCATCATCATCATCATTACATCCTAATTATGTCCACTGCTGAACGAAAGCCTCCCCTTATGATTTCCACGCGGACCGATCCTTGCAGTTGACATCCATCTGCTACCCACCTTAACCAGATCATCCGTCCATCTGGTTAGGGATCGGCCTACGCTTCCTTTCCGTTACGTGGACGCCACTCGATAACCTTTCCGCCCCATCGGCCATCGATTCTACGCACTATGTGCCCTGCCCACTGCCACTTCAACTTGCTAATCCTCTGGGCTATGTCGGTCACCCTAGTTCTCCTACGATATCATCATTTCGGATTTTATCGCGTAGGGAGACACCTAACATAGCCCTCCATAGCACGCTGAGCAACCTTGAGTCTATTCAAGAGGCCCTTAGTGAGCGACCACGTTTCGCTTCCGTATGTCATAACTGGCAACACACACTAGTGAAACACCTTCGCCTTGAGACACAGGTATTTTGGACGAAAAATCTGCCTTAACTTCCCGAACGCTGCCCATCCTAATTGGATTCGACGAGAAACCTCCTTCTCGAAGTTGGACCTACCCATTTGGACTACCTGTCCTAATGTAAAATTATTTACTAACAAAGAACTCTTTAAACCATTTAACCACCGCAGTCGTGTAATTAATCTAGACACCAAAGATTTTAAACGTAAAAATCCTGCCATAGAAACACAGAAGCAGATACAAAGAAGATGCAAAAAGTTAAGGCTTTTTTTTATACCAAGCTTGTCCAATGTGGTAGGTCCTTAACTATATGATTAGTTCACACCAAGTTCAAACTTGATCATTTTTAATTCTTGTTCAATAGGGTGTAGGTGGTTCAGTGGTGTAAACTGTCGCCTTCCTATTTGGAGGGTGCAGGTTCAAATCCCGCCACGTACCAATATATTATCGAATTTTCGAAATTATATGTACGTTTATCCGACGCTCTTACTGTGAAGGAAAACCTCGTGAGGCAACCCGCGCACGCCTGCGAAGAGATTCAAGGGTGTGTGTGTGAAGTCGGCTAATCCGCACTGGGCCCGCGTGGACGACTAAGGCCTATACACCCTATAGGGGTAGGCTCGTGCCCCTCGGTGGGGACGTTTAATGAGGTAATGATGATGAAGTTCAAACAAATTTTTCATGATCCCAAATAGATACAGGCTGAAGCCCTTTGACAACCTTCACTTATTGATTTATGTTAATAAACAAATTAGTACCCAAACTTATCAGTATACCATGAAAAGTGGTTTAAGCCACAAATAGCCGTTCGTTGTATTGTGGGTTTAATGCCAAACAGACCCGTTCAATTGTTAAAAGCAACTACACAGACGAACTGGAAGACGCTCGGGGACTTCAAAGTTCATTTTTAATTCATGAGCAACTTGAATTTATTTGCGGACTCATAGAAATGGTGTAACAATATTTTAATTGGAAATCTGAGAATGGAGCAGTGTAGTTTAAATGTTAGAAACAAATAAGTGTAATGCTCTTATTATATACATTCCCAACATCATGGAACAATATTTTTGACTTATTAGTATTTCTTGTGGGAAGAGAAGGAAAAGTAACACTGATATTCTACTCTTCCGTCACAGGGTTAAGCTCCATTAGCAAAAATAGCAACGCCAAATCGATCGCTAAAAATCAGTCGATATTTTCTTTCGTCTGGTTTTAATATGAGTTTTTTATTTCGTAAACCAACCATAGACAGTTGAGTATCTCCGCAAGCCTACAATTCGTAGGAGATCTACAATACGAACGCACCGTAACAGGACCGTGTCCTGTCCACAACAAACTACAGTGGATTCAAAGTATGCACTGACAAAGCGACGTGTATCTCTGGTAACGAATGGTTCTCTATTTCGGTAGTGCATACGCAATATACAATGACTAGCCAAATATAAAAGCTACAGGGTACTATGAGAACAGGGTTGTAGCAAGTGAGCATGGATGTTTATATTTGGCGCATCAGTAATATTGTATGTTAAACATGAAATTCTCATCCTGCATTCATTATATTGGTTTTCAAATTAATCAGATGATAAATAGGTAGGTAATAAAGTATTGCTTAAAAAATAATATTACAAACGCGAAAGTTGGTAAAATTTTAAGTTAATAGGTAATGTTTGTTTGTTGGTACCCATGGACGCAAACCTTCTGATTGTGCCAAAAAACCGATGTTGCATATATATAATAGTTGCATTCGGAATCGTTAGATATGAATTATGGTACTTTGTGTTAAGATACATCATAGCCAAATTAAGTTAACTTTGGCCTTCACTTATTGGCGACCTTCAAAAGGTAATACTTTATTTTATTTTTAAATGAAAACTTAAATACGCATTATTTAGGTCTTCATGACGCCTGGATCGTATCACAACTATGCTTCTTAATCGTTAACAAACCCGTGGTATATTAATCCTCACTCCTCAAGAGGTATCCAAGTGGTAGGATATCTCTTGGTTTACACGTATGATAAAGCAAATCAGTTCCTACCCCATAAGCAATAAAGATCAAATTTTATACGATAAATATAGACCGTAAATTCTTAATAGGACACAAAATGCTCCATAAAAGTATACCGGTCGATCGATCAATAAAGGTTGTTTAAAAAATACTTACCGTACCCTTTTCGCGTGGCCGGTTTGAGGACGGGCCTCAAGTGCCCTCTGTCTGTTTGGATGCTCTCGATCAAGCCACTCTGCTCGACACACTCGCTTAAGCGCAACCTATATTCTCACCTATCCAAGTATGTACGGACGATTTACAGTAGGATTTTATGTATGGGCATTGAGAATTGATGATTGGAAATATTAACTAACTTTGGTTCATAAGTTTGATTTTGTCTATTCGTGGAGACTTTATCTAATGATATATGATAAAATTTCTTTCGTGTTTTAGTGGATACAGCATTGGTTTAATAAATGCTGCGATGAAACTTCATTTTGTTCATTATGAAAGAGCCAATATATGGTTCCCGTACCTTAAAAGACATTAAACCTCATTATTATGACAACATCTACAAATAATACAATATAAAATAGCTTTCCCAAACGCAGCTACACCAAAGACAAAGTCCTAAAAAGCGTTTTATTCATCTAATATTTCATTAAGACAGCCCATCAGTAAAATAATTTAGCTCAAGTACCTACATCTCAGCGACGGGGTGCGAATAAGTCGCCTGATTAATTTAGATGGTGTTTCCCATCTTTCCTTAGACTTTGCGATTATCTACAATTTAATCCCGTTACTTGCGACCTGAGCTCATTGGATTAGCGAAAATTCGCCGAGTCGCCCCTTTCTAATTACAAATCTCTTTTGAAAATTTAATTATGGAAGTTGAAGCGTGCCGGTTGCGTCGGTCGATTTATCCCTGACGAAGTAGTTACAAACTCCATTTGAGCTTTGTTGTTTTAGTCGCACACGCAATAATACGTTATTGTGGAGAATGAGATTTGTTTTTGGATCTTTATAAAATAATTGTTTTTTATATCCGACGCTCTTGGGTGAAGAACAACATCGTGAGGAACCTGCATATGCCCACGAAGACATTAAAAGTTTGTGCGTGTAGTCGGCCATTCCGGACTAGGCCCGCGTGGACGACTAAGGCTTATACACTATACGGGTAGGCTCGTGCCCTCGGTGGGACGTATAATGATAATGATATACGAAGCTATTGATGATGTTTATGATGATATATTATCCGCCTACTAAAAGCTTTTATCAAATATAAATAACAGTTACTTCCACTTATTTAAAATTCAACAGGCTCATTATTAGGCATATTTGAGCTTCTAAATTAAAATTTGGCAACGAATCAAAATTAAAACATTAATATCGTTTGAAATTCAAATGTTCTTTGTGAACTCGGAACGTTGTTAATTAAATTAGTTTCCGAATAAGCACTTTCCGAATGTTTGTTTATTTTATACAACTCAATGGAGCTGATAAATAAATACAACAAAAGCTCTTACTTGTCTTCCAAAATTAACAAAGACATCTTTGATTAATTAAGGATTAATTTTCTTGTACAAATCATATATGAGTATGGTAAAATACCTATCCAGACTACAGGAGATTATATTCATCGTAAATTTCAAATCTCACCTTTTTATATTCCATCAATCGAATAAGTTTCGATTAAGCTAATTACTATAAACCTGCCATTATTGAAGTGCTGATTTGTTTACAATTTAGGTGGGCCACAAAAACGTCAACTCTGTTGATACTCAATACTCGCTTTTTTACTCCTTAAATTGACAGTTTATTACAGACCAGTGATATGGATAATATACTACGGTACTATTATCCTATGGTTTGGTGTTTATTTCAAACAAACCTCCACATGGCGAGAAAAAATATAAGTAAAAATTAATTAGTTTGTATCCTTAATCTTAATAGCAGAAAAGCGTTGAAACAGCCGACGCATGTTACTGACAGACTACTAGTGATGTACATTGTGTCATGCATGCTACAATTTCGTCTAGGATAACTAACAGATTTAATACAATTTATATTCATCATCATCTTTGTAGCCCAAAAATCTAATCTGAACAAGGTCCTCCCCACAGACATCTCAATACAAAATCGTTTTGGGAAATCTGTGGCCCTCCCCTAGTGACATCCGCACTCAGCAATTCGTTGCATTAAAAATCCTTCGGCAAGCCGCTTTCTTAACCGGGCCGCCTCTCCAAGAGGTTGGAAGACGGCTTATCCTTTTTTCTATTCCTTGGACGTCACTTGAGAGCCTTCGACCATCGACTCTTCTCACTGTGTGACCTAGTAATAATAATATAATAGGCATGATGGCTGGGTCCTGAAATCGTAAGATTTTTTATGAAGATGTTTTATGAATTTTATTAGTCTTTAAAATTAGGTGGGTAATTCAATTTTTTTATTAAATCAACTGTAAAAAATTTAATACTAAAAGGTAACACATACAATTTATATATAACCATTTTAATAAACGTAACATTTAATATAGTCGTATACAAAATTCATAAACTATACATACTAACCAAATAGGCTGTCATAATTAAGTAGCCATCTGTGTGAAGCGTTTTTGGGAAAGCTTATTAATGTGTTTTGAGAATTGGGAAACCTCTGTGAGATTTAAAGTAAACGGAGTCATTATTTTACAAATGTGTCTATTATTAAGTGGTACATCGATGCCATACTGTACTATTAACGCGTTCAAAAACAATCTTTTTAAATGGCTTCTAAAAAAAATTGACATAAAGGACTTTTTAAATGATAAATGTATAAGTTAATAATATTGTTCCATTTTGACATTTCATTAAGCTTGAAAATATATTTTTACTTTGATAATTATTTGCATGCTATTTTATAGCGAAACATGTGCACTCCTAAATTTATGTACAACTTTTATACCATGTTTTTTGGCAAATAAAGAAATATTCTATTCTATTCTATTCATCATCATCATCATCAGCTCATTAAACGTTCCCACCGAGGGGCACGAGCCTACCCGTATAGGGTGATTAGGCCTTAGTCGTCCACGCGGGCCCAGTGCGGATTGAACGACTTTACACACAACCTTCGAATCTCTTCGCAGGCGTGCATGAAGGTTTCCTCACGATGTTTTCCTTCACCGTATGAGCGTCGGATAACGTACATATATTTTCGAAATTCGAAAATACATTGGTACGTGTCGGGATTTGAACCACAGCCCTCCCGGTAGGAAGGCGATAGTCCACACCACTGAGCCACCGACGCTCTTTATTCTATTCTATTCATAGCAGAAAAAAAATTATAGTCATCCGTATTCTGAAATCACGTGTATGGAATCAAAAAGACCGAATGATTTTCACGCAACTATAAAGTAAGAGATGTAGCTTATTTTGAATTGATTAATTACCCATGTAATTATCATGCATACTTATCTCTGTAATGTGAAACATCAGTCAAATAACATCACAAAATTTCATCACCAACTTATTCCAGTACGAAGTCACTTGATATCACTCATACCTTCATCTAGAATAGATAGGTACTTACGTTCTTTACAAGTCACGATGTTTCACCGCGTTACATCACTATTATGACATATTATCCTGGCTCATTATCTGAGCTTTTGCCTTTTGCTTTGATATTCATCCCTGCCTCCACACATTAGGCTGAAGTGGGTGTTTTATCATTATCGCACTTTGTAGGTGCTTTAGCGAGGCTAAACGGTTTTTTACTATGGCAACGTTAAACGGGAAAAATATTTTTACACGGTATAAGATAAGTGTAAGAAACAACTCGCTAGCATTATGATAATAAAAATTGTTATTTCAAAAATAAATAAACTTCGAATATGTATTAGATAACTAAGTACTGACTTTTTGATAAAACTAACTCTCATACTTAAATCTAGATAAGGTTTTCAGTGTATTCCTGCAATAAGCTATAAACAATATAGAAAATGGTGCTTGCTTCTAATTTGAAAAATTTTACTAGTTTGTAAAATTTAACGTGTTACAACATTTTAAGGGTCAATATTCCAGGTTCTGGTTCAGCTATATAATCAATTTTAACTATAATTGGCGCATTAATCAATTTCATGCCTGTATAAATAGTACTCATGTATTATCTGACTTCAGTCTATATGAAACGTGTATTTATAGCTCTTTGATGTAAGTTCATTAACATCAACAATGTGTTGAGTCGCATCAGAGATCATTTTCCATGAAAAGCATCGATTGTAACGCCATAGGGACAATTATTAGATGTTAAAGTAAAAGCAAAATTAAGAAAATGAATGGATGCAATGTCGACTGTGTTTACATTTTGTTTTAATTATATATGTGTACGAGCGCTTGGGGATGAGCAAAGCGCTAGGGGTTTGCATGTGTAATTATTTTTTAATAAAACTGTTTTGGAGGCTCTACAGTTAACCTACCACTGTTCAAACTTATCTGGTAGGTTCATAAGTTTAATTCAGGATCGAAACTATTTCAAAAGAAAATTTTAAGACGTTTAGATCAAGTCAGCGCAGAATGTATTTCTACAATGGCTGTCCAATATTAATGTACACATAATATAGTTCAGTTTGAAGTTGTGTTTTCAAATATGCTAAACTTGTTAAATAACTTGCAGAAGCTAGGCGAGCATATTCGTTGTGAAACACAAATACATAGTTCGGTCATGAGAATACTACCATACGTTATTTCATAACAAAATATGTTATTTTCTCGTCAAACTTTTAGCTTTAAGCCGGTTTGCTTCGAACCTGCCTATTGTCTGGCGATGTTCAAAATATTTTTGCCAATTTTATTAACATTGGATCCATTGTTATTTTTGGATCATTCTGTTTTTGTTGACATTCTATGCAGTCAAACACTTCCCGTCGAACCTTTGTTAATATTAAAACGTTTGTGTAGGTCGGTAAGATGTAAATTTTGTGATATCAAAAGATAACGTTTTATATATTGGTTGCTATTGGATACAACTAAGAATGTTATTTCTCAGAAAATTTAAGTTACCGACTTTTCGGATAAGCACGTTCAAATGGACTGATAGCCGTTAAGCAAAAAGATTCAGAAGTTTAAAAATGTCCCGGTACACGCACCATAAGTGATACTTCAGCCAGATGAAACGATGACGTCTAGCCTCAATAAGCGATAGTAAGATGAGAAAAGCAGAACATTGATAAATATTTGGCCGCGATGTCAGTAACGTATACAGTCCACTGCTGGTGTTGGCTTCCATCTATTAACAGCCATTATAAAAAAAATAGAACGCACTTCTGTGTTTCGAATAAAAAGCACCTTAGCGAGTTAGGATTGAAATTATTAGGACTACATATGTAACTTGATTAACGGACGCAGAAGGTTTCCAATAATAGTAGGTAACTAACTACCTACACAGTATTTTACCTGAAGTGTTCGGTCCCTTCAAAAGTAAAGTTCATTAAATAGTTTATACAGATTTCTTTACTCGTTCATTGAGTACGATGAGATTGGCTTGGGTCAATAAAAAAGGAAGTAGGAATATTAAGCGGATCAGGGCTTTTAGCGCAAAATTTCATCCTCACCACCTGGAAGATTGGAGGTCTCCCACAGTTCGATTCTGTCGTCATTTGTTGCCACGTAAATAAATGAAATGAAATTAGGTGAACCGTATACTCTTTTACCTCTGTTCAATAAAAAAACCTACAGCTGTTTTATGCGATAAAAATCAGTCAATTAACTAGCCTTTTTTCAAACTGCCTACTGCTGTTGGCCGCAGATGGTCCTTACAGCTTCACCGGGCAATTGGCGAGCGCAGATGGCTCAGATGGCAAATGGCTTAAGCAATCGTCAAGGAAAGCGCTGTGTACTACACCATCAAGACACTACTAGTTTGAAGAGTAATACAACAACATACAACACTCTAAAGCCCAATTCAGATCAGTGACAACCCTACTGCCTTAATTACCTTCGCTATTTTTCGGCAGATCACCGCTCATTTATTCCACCGATGGTGCTGTGCATGCATAGTTGCTCGATGTATGAATATTGTCCAGGTACACCTGCGCCCAACGGATTGCAAGCTTATTACTCAGAATGTTATGTGCATACATGACAGATGCAATTGATGTTCGCTGTGACTATTTGTTCTACGATTACTTACAATTTTCTTACCGTGGCAATGATGAAAACTTGTATAAATAATATCCACTGACATTCACACAGCGCCATTTAGTCCTAAAAAAAGGATTTAACCTGTAATATAGGTACTAAAGAAAGTATATTTATACTAAATAATAACTAATAAGCACTTTTTATTTGTAAATACATACATATTATACATAGAAAACACCAAACAATTCAAGAAGATAGTAACCAATTCAACCTGCTTAACCCTTTGACCGCTATTTTCTATTGTGTCTGGATTTCCGGCGTTTAATGGTTTAAATTGTCCTAATACCTTTCCTCATCACGTTTAACAATGGTATTTCATCAGATCATGAGTATAATGGTTTTTAATGTATAATGTTTATCCACTGCAAACATTGTAATTGTATTAAATAGTAGTAGTAGTCTGCTACCGCAACTTCTTGTGTAAAGCACACTTACTTTATCGGAGAAAATCCTCAACTAATAATGAACCGGTTGCAAGTTTTGTACGTTACGAAACTTCAGAAAGGTAAGTATACCTGTGGAGGAAATATTGTCGTTAAAAAGTTCAAATTGAACTTTCAATAGCTCTTTAGATTATTGCTGATGTTTCATAAACAAAACTGAGACTGTTATGGTAAAAATTAAATATTTTTATGATTTGTTGGTCCAAGAGAATATAATTAATTATAAGTTAGAACCAACCATTATAGTAATATAATGTTGTTATAAACGATAATTTATAATAGTAATGAATTGTGTATGGTAAGGAATAATGATTGTTACTAGATTATCATTATTACTAGATTACGTGTAAAGTCAGGTATCCCATAATCCCATTTAATGTTATTTTGTAACTTAATATTAATTTATTTAGATCGCACTAAGTACACACACATACCAGGAGGGAATGTTTTCTATGAGCGTCTTGGAGTCAATTTCTCCTACGCCTGTGGAAAAAATTTCAGATTGCATAGGATCCAAAGACCATTTTGTGTTTTGGTTCTTCCTGAATGAATGGAACGAATCCATGGCGATGTACTGTTGTCTTCAATTCCTTCACCGGTTGATATTTATGCAAAATTTACTATGTGGTTGATTTGTATAGCCCCGATTGCTTAAAAAGTCAAAGAATTGACAAATTTGAATTTTATACGAACTACGATACGAAATTCAACTTTATACGAACCTCTATTATTACTGGATTTTAATTAAAAGAGAACGAATTAGAGCACGTTGCTTTATTTCATAAAGGAACCAGAGAGAAAGTACAGAGCGAGTAGTCATAGACTACAAAACAAACATAGACTTATTAGTACATGGAACAAATATTGCAAAGCACCAAATACCTTGACTTTGCTGCCTGGTGGCGCTAATGTTCATACAATGTTAATGTAATCTAAATATTTCGATATCAGTAAATTACAACCTCTAAGTTGAAGAACCCGGTAGAACAAGTGTTGGTACGTTAGTACAGTACATTTTGTACCGAGTCTGTGCAGTCTAACTAGCGACCAAATTCTTAATATCGGTCGCAGTAGAGAATATCAGGTATTCAACGCTAGCAACGATTAACAGAACCACCATTTTTATAGGGGATTTTTATCCTTTTTTCGAGCGATAGTGAGTTCGAAGTAAATTTTCTAAGATCTACTTCGGAAAAGTCATCAAACAATGTCAAAACAGTCACGTGGTACGTGTTGCATCAATGGTAAAAAGTTATGTACTTGTTGAAACACAGAGGGTGTATGTAATTATCAAAGCTTCAAAACTTTACTTAATAAAAAATATAGAGTTCCAAATGACTTAAGCAATCCTGGAAATACCGCCCAGGTGTGTTAGACATAAAAAGGCTTTGTTTCCATAAAAATCAAGCTAAAATATTGAAAAAAAACTAGCTCATGCAAATGTATAAGCCAGTTCACGGTTAATACTATCGTCTTAGCATACTTTATTAGCTTTGACTTTTTTAGTTTGTTACAATAAAATGAAAAGGCCTGCAACGTGCATTCCCGGATTACCGGACAAAGGAATCTTGGTTGCAGAACAAACCGGTCAAAATGCAAGGGACGTAAATTCCGCTTTCAAGTATTTTTAAATAGTATTCCTATTTTTCACTTAAAATTGTACTTGTACGACAATAATATTATAATTTATTTCTAATTTTAGGTTTAGATGGCAAAGTGTGAGTTTTTGGGGATAATATGTATTAAAATTGTATAACAATGATATTACTAAAAGGGAAATGAACCATAATTAGATTCATAGCAACTAAACTGCCGCGATACTTTGGTATTAGCCGCAAATGACCTTAACGGTTGTTTTTCTTTATTTTTACCAGTTTCAAATTTTATCAAGGATGCATTAACTGCTCGTTAGTACTCCGAGCTTATTTTCTGATCTTGCTACCTTGGGAAATACAAGGCTCGGAATAAGTACATCCGTAATAGTACCATAGTCAATACCACAGCTTGCAGGATTAGCAAATTTAATATTTGATAAATTAACCGGAGCATGATGGAGCTCCAGATCATGTTTTTTGGTCACCGATTCGATCATGGACCATTGCGATAGTTTCTTGACTTAACATAGTGCATTCCGCATGTGACAAAATTGCAAGCAGAAAATGAATAACGAAAGTTTTGTAGTGTACAAAACTAAGCTGATTTGAAGACGGTGACGGAAATAGTTTTCTTGATCCCAAGGGTCCGTTGAAGGAAATCCGCACATATTTGTCACTTTTGACAACCAATTAGTAAGTGTCTCGAACGTCCTAATGAAGGTAGCGGTCCTTCGTCAGTTTAATAAAACCTCAAGGAAGTGTATTACGTTGCTTTGTCTCAGGCGTCTTATGGATAAATCAGAAACTGGGATAATTCAGAAGGACAGTGTGACAAGTATTTTAAATAAAAAGCAATAGAAATACTAAAAACATATTTTTATATACAACTTTTTTATTTTTATTTCAATAAAATTATTTTAACCTGACCTATAAACAATGCTGGCTTTTTTAAAAAAGAGTTTAAATCTGTTTTGTATATTATTTTAACTGCATTTTATTTTTTTACCATTATTCTAATACATTATATTAAAATAATATGTTGAGTCTGATATGCTTTATGTAGTTATTTTGGTTAGAAACAATATAATTCTGTTAAAAAAGTTCAAATTTTCTAGAAAGTGTTGTTACTGAGTCTCTAACTGGATTCTTCTCAGTAGCAAACAACACACTTAACCAGTGATAGCTATTTGAAATTCATAACTGTTCTTTAATTAGTAAAACTGAATAAAGCCTTTTCATTAATTTTGATTTTTAAGTAAATTATTTCATAGGATTTGTGTACATATACGTATAAACCAGGGCCGGATCTAGGGGGGGGCAGACGGGGGCACGTGCCCCGGGCGGCACGGTACAGGGGGCGGTAAACCGACTAATGGACCTCTCATCATTTACTTTACTTTTCCACGGAATAAATAATAGTAAAAGTGCCGATATTTCATGGCCATAGAAATTCAAACGATACCCGGAGCGTGGAATAAGGCATGTAACTCAACCATTACATTTTTTTTGCATAGTTCTAAATAGGCGCCCGCAGGAATCGCAGATCACGGTCAGCAGGCGCAGGCAGCCGTGATATGAGGAATGACGTTATATACGAAAACTCTCTCGTCGATATCTATCCAGGGCAGCAATGTATTATTTCAAAGTTACCTAGTAGTTTCTTTATGTTAATTGATGCCATCTTAGCTGCTTTTAACCTATATCATTTTCATGATGGACAGCTTCAATAAAAAAAAGATAAACAGCTCCTTTTCATTGCATCAAGCGACCACGTTTTTAAAGAAAATATACAAAATAAATTGGAAATAAAACGCCTTTTTCATCCAGTGTGACTTCGAAAAAGCTGAGGCGAGTAGTCTTATTTCATTATAGAACTTAATTGATTAATATTGATTAAAATCAATACCACCAATAATCGATAAATTGTAACTTTTTAATGACATTGTTTTTTTTTGCCGAGATTAGGATGTCTCTGAAACAGCTTAAGTGTTATAAGACCCCCGCGATGACGGATTTACCGCAGTGCTTTAGAAAGTAGGGGGCACGCCAGTGCTTAAGACCCTTCAGAAGCTCTTTAATTCCGGAATCGGTGATGTGCGACGCCAAAGGAGAGGAGCAATGGCTTGGTGGTGCTCTACTTCAAGAAAGGTGATTAAACCTTTTCCCTCTCTATTCAACCTATCGCAGTCCACTGTTGGACATTGGTCTCCCCCATTTTGCGCCAGATAATCCGGTCCTCCGTTTTTCTCATCCAGCCTCCACCAGCGACTTTTCGCAAGTCGTCGGTCCATCGGGCCAGAGGGCGTCCTACGCTACGCTTGCCAAGACGCGATCTCCTCTCCAGAACTCGTCTGCTCCAACGGCCACCGGTTCTGCGACATACGATACCCACTGCCACTTCAGTTTGCTAATCTGGGCGAACTATGTCGGTAATTTTAGTTCTCTTGCGGATAACATCATTTTTGATTTTATCTATAAGAGCCTTCCAGCATAGCACGCTCCATCGCTCGTTGAGTAATTTTAAATTTGTGAACCAATCCCGCAGTCAGTGTCCATGTCTCATCTACGTATGTTGGTATGGGTAGGACGTATTTCTCTAAGATTTTTGTCTTGAAGCGTTGCGGAATCGTCGACGCGAAGATCTGAATAAATTGCCTTATGCCGCCCGGCCCAAATGAATCCTCCTACTAGCTTCCCTCTCGAAATTGTGCCGGTCAAGTTTTGGCTCAAGTAAACGTATTCTGGGACAATCCGGAAAAGGACGCCACCGACGTATACAAGTTGTGACATATCTGTATAGACGTTTATCAGAAACACTATCGATCTATAATTCTTCAAGAGAGTTTTATCAGCCTTCTTAAAGAACGCTTCTGGACCACGCCTCCAGTGTAGTTCCCTGGTAGATGACGGCATTAAAAGAGCTTCCTATAGAGCATCGGTGGCTCAGTGAAGTCGTCTAATCCGCACTGGGCCCGTGTGGACGACTAAGGCCTAATAACCCTATACGGGTAGGCTCGTGCCCCTCGGTGGGGACGACGTTTAATGAGCTGATGATGATGATGACCTAATGCCCTAACGATAGGTTACCCACCGGTGTTTAGGAGTTCTGTCGTAATACCGTCATCCCGCGGGGCCCTTCCACTTCTCAGATGCTCCAGTGCCGAACTAATTTCGCTAACATCAACATCCGGGATATCCTACGTACAATGGTGCCTTAGTGGGGCACGTAGATCTTCGCTGTCTTCGGTCTGTGGCCGATGAGCGCTCGATGAATGCAGTCGTCCATAGAATTTCTCAACCTCTTCCAGGATCTGTTGGCGTAATGTGAGTAGTTGGCCATCTGCTATCTTAAGCTTCACCAGAAAGCTCCTTCCAAGTGTTTTTTTTGGAAAACTTTGGGCCCCCTGTTCTCCTGAATAAGGTCCGTAATTTACATTGTATTGAAACAGTAGAATTCGCTGCGAACGAGTTTTCGTATCCGCTTGGAGAGAGCCTAATAATCCGGCTATGATAAGTTAAAGTCAAAACCCATTTATTTAAATTAGGCTTACATAAAGCACTCATGAACGTCAACAATATACAAAAAATACATTACAAAACGATCGCGACCACGATTGACGACCCATTACGCTATTGTGCCACATCTTCAAGTTATTTCCCAGAGTCATCATAATCCGTCTCGCGCATAGGTTTGACGACTTCCAGCCCCCCGAACAAGCCGGGTTCCTCAATGGCTTCAGCACCATAGACTACATATTACATACGCTGCGACAGGTTATACAAAAGACTGAAGAGTATAACCGACCATTATGTTTGGGGACTATGAGAAAGCCTTCGATTCGATCGAGTCTTGGGCTGTGCTTCATTCCCTCCAACGGTGCCTGACTTTACCTACTGCTATATCGAATTGTCGAGATGTTTGTACGAGAGCGCTACTATGTCAGGCGGAGTACATGAAGAACTTACACAATCATTGGCACCGAGGAGTAAGACAAGGAGATGTAATATCTTTGAAACTGATCACAACTGCGTAAAAAGTTGCAGCTTTGTCCAAATGTCAATAAATTAGTGAACTTATTATATAAATTAGAGAAAAAATATAGGATGATAAAGGGAAAAAATAAATAAAAGTGGGTGGGGGCGGCATTTCTAAATTTTTGCCCCACCCAAAAAAAATTGAAGATCCGGCGCTGGTATAAACCCTTCACTGTAAAAGCCAAAGCCGTTTTTTTAACAAGAGGCAAACGAGGATTTCTTTAATCTTCTTCAACTATATTGAGTCAATAGTACAGACACAATCTTCTTAGAGCAGTGCCAGATATCGTCCAGTGAAACAAGAGTGTTATGCACTTTTGTATTATTAAGACACTGTAGCTAGTAAAATTACCGGGTATATAAGATCTAACATCTGTTGTGACAACGGGTGACGAGCGCAGTGCGACATTGGTGGAGAATAAAAATTGTTTATCAGTTGTTGGTCTCGATCAATGTCATGGTCAGGTGTTTTACTATCCATTAAGTGAGCGTCCTCACTGTCCTGTACACTTTATAACAAAAAAAAAATTGAGCTTGAATCCTCACTAGGGATGAAGACGTATTTGTCACATCTTGTCAGCCAATTAGCAAAATGGCTCACGCACCCAATAAAGTTGTGTTCTCGGCACACCGCAACCGCCGATTTGTCTGTCCCGGCTTAAGAACAAGCTACCGAGTAAGACGGATTTTCGGTTGGGGCCAGGTAGAATTTTGATCAGCCTTTTGGTCACGTGGCTAAACCAAGAATCATGGATAAGACGATAAAGGAAGTTAGTAAAATGAAAGAATATGCAAAAAAATATGATTATCAATTTCTAAATACTGGTCTACCTGTATTTGAAAATTGATAATCATACTTTTTTAACGTCTATGTTACGACAACTTGCTAGTGGCGCAGTTATTTTTTTCACACAATAAGTAGCCACTATTGTGAAAACAGAACGTGGGATTGAGGCATGAGGGGAAAAGGATGAAGGGCTGAAGAGTGAAATTGGGAGTAAATTACTGGAGCCTGTGTTTTATTTACTTGGTGGTAGACTCGATACTGAGGCGTCTAGGTAGGTACCACCGCAGTGCCAGATATCGTCCCGTGAAATAGAAGTGTTTTGCACTTCTGTGTATCGGGATGGGTTATTATAGCTAGTAAAATTACTGGCTATAAGAGACATAATATTTGTTGTCTCGGGTGTCGGGCGCAGTGCGGCGTTGATGGAGAAAAATAACTGCCTATCAGTTGTAGGCCTCAATCAATGGTGCTCTCTCATAGTCAGAAGTATCACATACCATGAGGTGAGCGCCTTAACCGTCCTGTACACTTGGTAACATAAAAAATTTTTTTTGCTACAGTGTATTACTAAATTGAAATATATCATTTTAACAGATCGAAAACATTAGCTGAGTTGATCTGTAAGTCAACATCCATATTAGAAAGATTTGACTCAAATTATCCTCACGAGAAATTTAACTCTTTTCAGGTCACACTTCGAGTAAATTATAACTAACAACGGCACTGAATTCGAAGAGAGAAGGGTGCGGAATGTTTTGTTTGATTAATTATTTACCAGTACAGTTATTTAGGTTAGTAAGGGGCAGAACATATTTGTCACCTTTTGACAGCCAATTAACGAAATGTCCGGGACACACTAATGAGGGCGTTGCAAGAATGGACCGCCGCCCTTCGTCCCCAACCAGATTAATATCACAATGGAAAGATTACTTACTTACATGCCAATACGTATTTTGGCTTTGTCTGTTCTCTTAAATGTACTCCTTTATTACATAACCGTACATTTAACTTTATGAAATTGATTATTAACATCATTATTTTTGAAATGTGCCATTCGAATCCTCGATCCCTCGATCCTCCATCGAATTTATATCACTACAATTACTGCCAGTTACACCACTTTGTACCAAAAAGATAAGTAAACATGCCTTTTTAAGTGTAGTAAGAGATATTTTAAGTCTTCAGTACTAAGAAAGGATTGGCACCCACCAATCCGTCTTGGGCCTGCGTACCTACCACGGCCCAATGTCCCCAAAGCTATACTCGTAATTTTATCTGTTATCGGAGCGACACAGAATCCCACAGAGATATAAATATTTACGGCGTGAAGTTAAGCATACTACTAAATATGCTGATGTCTTTACTTATTTTAAAAGACATTTGATCAAATAGTTCTGAAAAGCGTCTAGTGGTCGTAATATAAAAAAAATGTCCACAACCTTGAGACAGCTTAGAAACATGAGATTTTGACATCAGCGGTCAAAAACAGAAGCAATCAAAACTGTTTACTTCTTAATTGTTAACTAACCAAAACGATAAAAAAGGATTTGGATTAGGATTGCTTAGATTGCCATAAACTAACTGTTGATCTAAGCCGGTGTGCCTTCCGTAGCCTTACCTTTAAGAAAAAGAGGTTTCATTCGATTTGGCTTATTTTAAGAACTGGTTCAGAGTTATTGTCATTATACTCCACTGCATCAAATTCTTCACACAAATCACATGCGGATACAAACGTTCAACGGCGAATATTTCTCTGTTTTCATTAATCATATCCAACCACAAATGGCGTCATTTCCAAAAACTAAAGCCACCTCAAAGCTGGAGCTGTCAATATTTTTAATGCCCAATAAAGTACCAGTAAAAGGTAACAGCTTCACCAGTCATGCGGTTCCTATGGCAGGGCCCTAATAAAGCGCCCATTCTTATTTTATGGTATCTCAATACGACTAATTATAAAAACCATTATGTCAACTGTAAAACGAACGTCAATTAAGTAGTACAACACCAATTTAGCATTTCTACATACAATAGGGACACAATACTAGTCTTTGACATGTGTGACGATAATAAAATGGGCTTATAAATTATCGGAATTACAGCCCAGGTACCTACAATGCAGATTGACTGAGTCGAGTCACCACCATTTGGCTGAAGAGCTGCCTCCGGGCTGTGATCTCCCCATGAAAGTCTGGAAATTATGAATAGAAATACAACGAACATTTTTATATATTTTTTGGTAATTAGATAGAAATAATATTTAGAACATATGACACGAGTATTGTACAAAAATCTGCTATTTGCCAATTAGTTGTGGGCCAGTATGCATTAAGTTTCCAATCTTCTAATATTTGTCTCATTTCAAGATCTCAAAATGTGTTCTTTATTTCGTAAAGGTTTAAGTCTAACTTCTACAAAATCCATACTACCATTTTCTCCTCGAACATAAAAGAACGCCCAAACGAGAGCTAAAAGCTAAATAAAACACTTTCCACTATTACCTTTATATAAGAATTCCACTGTGAAGAAATTTTTGCCTCCCCGAAGATCGTCGGCAATTACGGACTTATCTTCTATGCGAATTTTCTGAGCGACTTTAAATAGCTATCATTTTCCCGGGTGGCTTCGGTACCGCGGAATGTGCCGCTTAATACGCTCAAACGGCACTGCTATAACGCCCATTACTTTTACAATGTTATTGTTACACGCTATTTGCAAAGGGCTAACATTGAGGGAGCATAAGGTTCGCTAACAACATCAGCGAGAATCTTACACAAGTGAAACGCGTGTAAGAATTAAGGGTGACCATCCTATGCTAAGGTTATTTTGAAAGGGATTCTTTTAATTCTCCGATGTTAATTTTTGTGTAGATCGATGCTTTTTCGCAGACCCTAGGGTCAGCTTTTCTAAGCCATTTTACATCTCTGGTGTGGGTGGTTCATCTTAAGAAAAGGAATTGTCTAATGACTATATATGTAATGAAATAATTTGCAAACAATCATGCAGTGCAAAGTAGAAACCACAAATTGTAATATCGCACAAATTGACTTACACATACAAAACAAAAATCATCAGAAAAATATTTATTTTAGGTATTATTTGAAATATCTTTTAATAACTTATCCTCTTATGTTACGACGAAGTCAAAGTCTTTACTGAGTATAAGGTATACTTAAGTAAGGGTTGCTAGCTAATTAAGTACATGTTAATTTAAACTGACTTTTTATCAAAGCCGTTGAGGAGAAATATTTTACTGTAATTTGTATACGCAAGCAAGTTATAAATAATGAAAATGCTAAATTATTATAAAATTTAAGACACAGACAAAGTGTGTGCTATAAGCCATTCTTCAAAAGATTCATCATCGTCTTCATCATTATATCAATATGCATTATATCAGCCACAATATAATAACCGAGTCTAGAGCTGTCTATATATATTCAACAGCTACTTGCAAATTTCTTTAGATTAAAGGCCCATCTTAAGATTGCCTGCCCTACGCTGCACTTGCCGGTACTTTATCTCCATTAGAATCTTTCCGGTCCCCACGCAATTGGTTCTGAAAAAACCACAAGAATATTTTGACATTATATTATTTCTCACTAAGTGCCAACCTTACCTCAAAACTATAAATGCAATCAATCAAAAAGTTGAAATAACTTCGAAACATGTTTTATAAGTTACATGTTACTCTCATTAAACTTCACTTAATTATTTCCACAAATCGTACTCGCTTTACTACGATTAGGAAACCTACAGGAGAGGTCGTGGAAGAAATGAAGCGAACATTTAAATATTAACATTCTCATTAACGACTCAGCGCTTAATAAAATATGAGGTTTTGCAAAATTCCGCTCACTTTTCAAATAAAATTATGGTAACACACGAGAAATGTCTTTTATATTTGACCAAGTTATTATCTCTATAATAAAGACTTTTAGCCATAGCACAGTCTTATTTTAGCTATAACACTAAATATAATTTTAGGATAAAGAAATATAGCGTAAATTTAATAGCAGTTCTTTTAATTCCATAGTCAGAATACGAAATTTAAAAGTTTAAATTCGATATCCGTATGAATTAGCATCTACACTAATATTATGTTTTAGGGAGCGAAAGCAACATAATAATATTCATTAAGTTTAGACGGCTACTTTGATGCAATGATCGCATCAATTTACAACATTCAGTCAAATAACCAGAAAATTACACAGCCACACAGGGTTCACAACGATTGCTCCTTGTGCTTGCTTCAACACAAAGCTAAAAAAGTTAAAGTTTTGACATTACCTACATTAATAAATTTTGAAGCACCGCATTGCTCAAGCAATGTTTAAAATGCAAGTTAGATAGCACTGCACATAAAGCACGTATTCTAGTCTGAAGCTCGGTCTGAAGGGATAGTAATGCATCTTTGTGATATTTGGTTTTGCTTAAGTACCAAAATAAAAGTATCCAAAGTTGTATCTATCTATCTAGATTTGATATATCTAGTATCTTCCTCCTTGGGAGGGATGCAGGCTAGGCCAAAGCCTTTTCCCGGGCATCATCTCATGGAGATACTCTGTCCCCACGGTAAATGGATAAAGGATTAGGGCACGCAGGCGATCGTACATACGGCTCCCACACGTAAATGTTCCGCATTTAGCTAGTAATAAGGATAGTAATAAATTCAGTACCCTTTAATGGTCTTGTAATATCTATATATTACCGCAACGCAAACAGATTTGTTTATCCCGGGCTAGAGCAAACAAATACCTATGTTAACAAGCAACGACGCAAAAGACCCGAGCTTACGCGGACGTCAGTTTACCATAGCTCGTACAAATATCCTGGTAAATGTTTTTCATTTAAGGTCAGTTGAAAAGGTGTCAAATTTAATATTTTTTATGTTACGACAAAGTGTACAGAACGGTCAGGACCTGATAGTTAGTGATACGCCTATCATGGCAGAGCGCCGTTGATTGAGACCAAAAACTGATAAACAGTTATTATATTCCTCACTGCGTCCGACACCAGAGACTACAGATTTTAGGTCTCTTACACCCGTTAATTTGACTACGAGTAGCTACAGTACCCTCATCCCGAAACACAGAAGTGCAAAAGACTTCTATTTGATGGTACGATATCTGGCACTGGGGCGGCCAGGCGTATTACTTATCATTACGTGAGCGACCTGACTGTCCTGTACACTTCGTGTACTAATTGTATCAAACCTTTATCAATGATTGTTAGTAAAAAACAAAGTAAATGCTTTGTTTAGGACTAAATGGCGCAGTCTGAATTGCAGTAGATATCTAAAAAAACATTTCCAAATGATGTTTGAATATTCGAACTGAACCGAAATAACAAGTTCAATTATTTAAATTGGGGTTACTATCACAAACTTTTAAAAGTATGTAATTTCCATATTCAATTTATTAAGTTAAATCTCTTTAATCATTACGTTGCGAGCTTTATCCCATTGAAGCCGCGAACCGTGACGTGTTCAACAGCCTCACAGTTCATAATCACAAAAAGGCTCCACCCCCCAAATTCCAAACACAAGGGAGCCTAAAACATTCGGAAAATTGAATTTTAACACGCTGTTGTCCGCCCAATGAGGCATACGCGAATATTCTTCTCCATTTTCAATGAGCTTCAATTCAGGGCGTATTCGTTTTTGGCTATATAAAAATCCATATGAAATTTGAGCATAATGGCAATAAAGAATTCAAGGGGCTTGATACGGACTGTCGAGCACGCAAATACATAAAGTGCTTATTGCTTATTGGAACTTTGTACATAATTTCATTATAATATTGATCGCTACAGCAATATGACATTTTTTTATAACTTAACTTGCTGTAACGTAGATTACAAGTGAAGTCGTCGGACCCGGCCACTTTCTATAGTAAAAATGTATGGTAGTTCTTACCGCTATGCAGTCTTGCATCTGTTTTAGGAATAGACAAAACCTTGGTTTCTCAAGACTAGTATATAGACATTTTCAGAGTTAACGTTTACCACAAGCCTCGTCATCGCTTACAACCAGACTTCACTGACACCTGATCTATGTCAAGGAAAAGAAAAAAGCTTTGCCTATCTATTTATCTTCTTTTATTATCAAATAAAGCTTTTTTTTTCTTCCTTTTTCTTCTATCTGAAATCTATAAAACTAACCTAAGGGATACATTATTTAATTTGAAAATAATTAGAAGAAAGAAGAAAGAAAGATTTATTTGACACACACAATAAAGTACATTCAATACATACAACTAATAATAATAAATGCCAAATAGGACTTCCCTCAGCATTTGTCCTGGCACACTAAAAGCGTACCAGGACGCTGTTTTTCAGGAAGGCCCTGGTGAGCAACTAAACAAACAAACAAAAAATATATATTTATTTTAATACCACAATATCAAACTAAATAATAATAATAACGTACCTATACATAATTGATTATAAATAAATACAGAAAAAGACCAAAAATCATTGAAAATTCACCTTAATATTTAGAAAAGATTAAAAACACATTTAACAAAATAAAATAAAATAAAAAATAAGTAAAATATAACAACAATTACACGTTTCATAGATAGAAAATATACGTCCCACAAAAATACATGTTACAAAGATAGTATACAAAACGCATAATTAATTACACAAATGTGGGACAGGCGTGAGAGTAAGAATGTTTGAATAGAGTATAAATGTACTAGCATATTACTCAGCCGTTTATGTTTACGGCGGCTTTGGATGGTTGGTGTTGCTCACCTAAAGTACACTTTACGATAAAAAAAATTGTATGTTTAGGGCGCTAACTAACAATTCAAGAAGCGACTTCCAACGACTTCGTAGATACCTTTCAGCTCATTTATTTAAAGCAGGTTCAATTATTTATTTAATTTCGTGACTGCTTAATATGCTTAATTGAAAAAATCTTGAGAAAATAACTCAGTCCAAAACCCAGGGAGCCTAATAACTTGATGCCAAAGGACAGCTTAGTTGTAGCAACTACAATAATTAATCTATTTGATGAATGTTTTTACCATTCTGAACTTAGTTGGCTTTGGGTAAGAAATAAATAAATATTACATCGAGGCCCAAACTATCGTGATAATTAGCCTGTAACGGTTCACTGCAGGGCACAGGCCTTCCCGCACAGCATAGATATGGGTTATTGAGCTGTAACCCTCCACGCGGACTCAATGCAGATTATTGGGTGTACTGATTACTCCTGGACCGACGGCTTAACATGCCCTCCGTAACTTGGAATTACTTGTATTTCTGGCAGGTAGCTGATGTAATAAGGTAAAACTTAGGCTACATTTATTTTATACGCAGTGAAAACGGAGAATTACATTTCAGAACACCGACGAAAAATAACACGTTGTGTGTCGCCGCGTGAGTTGCGATCAACGTCCACACAGCCTAATATTCTAATAATTCTTTCAATGCGCTGAGGTAAGCGAAGCGGTATGAGAAGCAGAAATGCATGCTGTTTGGCCGTTTCAAAGTCACGTTTTGATATAAGTAAGAAAGAAAGAAGAAAAAAAAACAATTATTAACCACATACATATTAAGATACAAAAGTACAAACAGAAAAGTTACAAATGATCGAACACTGAACAATAACAGGTATTATTATGGTCGTGGTGGTTAATGGGACCCAACCTTAGCATGTGCCATAGCGAGCTACAAGACCGCTGTAGCGCTGATGTTCTGGTGGGACCTGGTCTAAGTCACAATCAGAGATGAAAGTTAGGCTGTGTAGTCGCTGATTGCGAATGTCCATGGGTCGTTACCCATGCTTTGTTACGCTTCTATTACATACCATCATGTAAACTTTATGCTGGTTTGCCTACCTATGAAATAAAAAAATGAAAACAAAACAAGCGTATGAATGGTATGGAAATGTTTAAATCTTATCAGTATGAATATATAAAAAACATTTCACGTATCAATTCAGAGTGGAGTTTTGGCAAATACATTTTTATTGAAACGTTACTGACTACAAATAGCACGCATTAAAGGAATCAACCGTCATTTGGATCGACGTGAAGCCAATATACATTGATAATAAAATATCATGGCCCGGACGTCGGAAGTTAAGGATGAGGCGTACTAATATGCATATAATAAACTAGCTTTTGCGACTTTGTCCGCGTGGAAAAGTTACTATGGGCTAAAGCTTACTTTAACTCGCTACTTCGTTTATATAGGTGTGTTAAATTTACAATATCTCCGAAAATATCCATTTAAATCAAATGGCAAAAAAGAGCAATTTTGTTTTGTATTAAATACTTACTTGTGATGAATAACGTAACGCAACGTTTTTATTTTAAGGATAAGTTTTATGTCATACATGACATAAAACTTTAGCCGTTTTCGCAGCGGATGAGAATGAAATCCCCAGGTTATTCATTTTTCTTTGCTGTTCCGCACCTATTGTTCTTAGCGTGATGATATACAACCTATAGCCTTACTCGATACATAAGCCATCTTATACTGCAAGATTTTTTCATATCGAACTAGTAGTCTCTGAGATTACCGCGTTCAAACAAACGAAGAAACTCTTCAGCTGAATAATTAAATGGTAGATCTGTTTTATTTTTATTGTATAAGATTTTCCGGACTAAACTAAGAGTAAATATAAGATAGCAGTAGATAAAGTACCGCTTCCTATTTTATCCACTCCACAAAATGCCGATTTATTTAAATATAAATTTTCTTAGGCCCAGACACAAAAAACCTCTTTTTAGATTCTGGGCCTAAAAAAATAGGGCTTAGTCAAATCCCATTCCTTCGACCCCAAAAAATTAAATGTCCACTAAACCCCCCAAACATGTTCGATCTCTCATAAGTACAGCTACAATAATGAATCATCATTCTGCTTTATACAAAGAGATTGTTTTGTTATTTGCTGTCATGATTTATTTTAAAATATATGAATATTTTATTTTTTCAAAATTAATCCTGTTGTTAATATTTGATCTCCCGGATCTTTTCCAAATTATTTTCATTAAGCATTTATATTTAAATGATGCTTTTAAGACCAACAATTTAAATTTATTATGTTGTTTGTTAAAATGTAACTTTTTCATATTTCAATATTTAAAGTGCTAAGAGAACATACATCTGTATGTAAAGATTAGAATTGGAAATTATAAAAATATTGATTAATTTACCAATGTGATTCACACTTACATAATGGATCGGATATACTCATAGAACTCTTTGGCAATGTATGGCCTAATTGATTAGTTCAAAATCTGATATCTTTACTTTATATGAAAGTAAAGATATAAGTTGTTAGTTTAGGAACTAAAACTATATTTTATATTTTTCTATATTTTAATAAATAATAAAGTACTCTTTTTCTGTATATTAAACAACGGATCTACATACTTATATACTTTTTTGTTTTGTAAATACATACATATTAAATATAGAACACACCTAGACCAATACAAACAGACATGTTCATGCTCACAAAATATTGGTACTGCCCTGGGGATCGAACCCGGAACCCTTGGTGTAGGTGATAACCGATCTCAACTATTACACAAGATGGGCCGACTTGTTCTTTGTCATTAAACGTTGCTCATATGGATTTTGGTTAATAAAGAAATTAATTTTATAATAATAGGCGAGCGACGTTAAGTTATAAAAGTCATGATTATGACACCAAAAGGCTTATTATGTCTTATGCTATTAGTTTATTCAAAAATAATTGTTGGAGGAACTCTCACTATTATTATTATTGAGATTACTGAAAAAACATTATTACGTAGAGCAGCGTCCAAAACTACAAGTAAGAATAAATGTTGGACCGAAAAATAAGTTAGAATACATCCGTACAAGTAAGAAGCCGTTAGAAAATATGAATGTCATGTTTGGCATAGCAAACATATTTTTGGAATGTTTCCAATAAAGTTTCTTGGTTCAATTTTAACTTTTTAAACTTTGGAGTTCAACGTGAAACTTGTATCATCTAATCACTTCATTGGCCAAATGCACAAGATAATGTATATGAATCTCACCACATGATATTTTATAAAAGCTTCTGCTATGTATCATTTTGTTATTCTTAATAATAAAATAAATAAAACATAATTATATAACGGTACCTATTATATCAAAAGCACGCATCAACACAGTTACATTGCATATGTGTCAGCGCAAATATTTGTATAAGAAAAATATATTTAATCAAGATATCGATTAGAGCAGCTCAATAAGGAAAAATCAAGTCTTGCCTATATTGGGGTGGCTGGTTGTTTATTTATTCCAAACGAGTGGCCCCGGAAATAAGTCTGGATGGAGTCCCCATTCCTTTCTAGCCAAAGAGTATTTGACAGCGAGAGGGTTTCCCGGTACTAAGGTCGCACACTAATGACCGTCTTTTCGTTACTGCTTTAGGTTCTGTGTGATCGTTATAATTATTTTTCCGTGGCTAGAAAATTGTTTTTTAAAATAGGTTTTGTTGAAATATTGGCCCGTAATAAAGTCTAGTGGTATTGGCAACTGTCGTTATCTATTAGAATATAATTTTTGGCCTCAAAAGTTATCAAGCACAGAACTAAATAATTGTATGAAATTGTTAGATGTACATTGATTTATAAAACGAACAAAACTGTAACATTATTTCGATAAATTGCATAAAACATGAAAAGAAATAAAAACGAACTGAGTTTGTTGATAATTAATTTTATTCGAGGAAATTAAATTGCGATGTAATCTGATTCTGAGGAATTTTTCAATATTGTACAAAATCTTCTAGGAATCATTTAATGGGTTATGAAAAACGAAAGGGACTATGATAAAATTATTGATTTCCAGGTTTATCAAGGACGGGCTTATTCATTACTTATTTTTTCTTTTCTATTCCTTAAAAGTAATTTCTTTTAAAGAAATCGAACTTTATAGAAATACAACTGAAATTTAAAGTAAATAACGGACAATACGAACGCCAAAGAATCGCTAACTCTGAAGTCTTCTAAAGCTGTAATAAAAGGCCAATTAACTGCAGCAAAAGAATTAGTACTGTTCTATTGGAAGTAATTAAAATTCATTAAGATGACAAATGACGTGCTCAATAAAATGTAAATAACAAAGAGTTCAGGTTCGTAGTGATACTATAAAGCATAATTATAACGGATTATTTATATTATCAACCCAAGGGGATAACCGCCTCGGCGTTTTTTTTAACTGAATGTCACTGAACTGATTCTTATCGTATTTATTGCGAATATTATATAAATTGTTAATCCTAAAAACTATAAAATTTTTATCAATAAATGTTTGTATATAACAAATATTACAAACAAAATACAAAACGTTTTGTAATACCAATTTTATAGTTTCAATAATAAGCGGCCTATGTGTTGTGAATGGTTGAGATGTTGATACATCGAGGGATCCGGGTTCGGGCCCCTAGCTGTAGAAACATTCGTGTACATGAGCTGTACATGTTGTGTATCGACTTGGGTGTTTTCTAAATATAATATGTATGTAATAAAAAAAAGTACATAAATATGTTTATCCTTTGTTTATTACCCATGTTAATGCAGGCTAAATGCTTAGTTTGGTAGTAAATGGTGCTGTGTGAATGGCAGTGGACATTAATTTATTATAATTTACTAATAGCCAGCTTTTGGTACAAATTATTGGCATTTTCAAGGGTTTTGAAAACTAAAATATTGGCGCAACCTTATGCGTACATCTCTATCTTGTATCTTAACATTAATCCCGATTATAATTAAGCAGATAACGGCTCTGGCGATTAATCTTTGGTCGGCGTAGCGTCGGCAAAGATTAGTGTTTACCGACCTCCGCAGGCTTGGATTAAGACGTCGCCTGTACGCACATTAACTACCGCGCGATCCAATTTTTTACTCAGCTTAACTTCAAACTGGAATGGCAAAGCGAATTCTCTGCAAAATTCTGCTTTTTATCGTACGAGTAAGTTGATGAGTTTAAGATAAAACGAAAGCTGGTAAGTGCATCATCCGTATCACTACTGAAATAACTGAAATACTCTTTAATGTTCCTGAAATTAATTTTGGCCTGACCGTTGGTTGGTCCAAAAATCCTAGCGCTTTGCTAAGACGTACTTTATTTTTAGAGCATCGGTTACTCATTGGTGTGTTGTTGCCTTCCGATATGGGGGGCGCAAATACAAATCCTGCCACGAACCAATGCCTTGACAAATGTACATTATCCGACGCTCTTATGACGAAGGAAAACATCGTGAGGAAACCTGCGCACGCCTGCGAAGAGATTCAAAGGTTATGCGTGAAGTCGGCCAACCGGCACTGGGCCCACGTGGACGACGAAGGCCTATACACCCGCCACGGGTAGGCTTGTGCCCCTCGGTGGAGACGTTTAATGAGCTGATGATGATGATGTTGTTTACCCATAGCAGAGTAGATGCTAAGTTTGATGCTAGATGACGCTGTGTGAATGTAGGGAGATTTTAATAATATTATTATACTTTATGAACCAACTTTTACTTCAATATGCCCCAATTAATAATTTTCATTCTTTCATGGATATGGTGTATTAAAAGCCGGTAAGACAGGAAGCTTACCAACAGGTGGACTCTTTGTTTTTTTGCTGATTTCAAGTTTGTAGGAATTCAGTATTTTTCGTTTTAAATCAGACGTCATTGCCTTTTTCCACTGCATTTAGTCACTTTAACAATAGCGTCAAATCCTTTGATCAGAAGTTTTTTACTTTTATTTTATTTATGGATTTAGGATACAATTCGAAGCCAATTATTCCGTTTCAAAAAGCGGCATACTTTCTCTATATTTGCGCGACAGAGTTGATTCAACAAACTAAATATTTTTCACAATAAATTGTAATGCGAACGTCAAACGTGAAGTGTCGATACAAGTGCCAGTTATTGATATATTCACGCACCAACAAAATGGTGAAAATCTTTTAGTTTCCATCAAAATAAACATAGGCACAACATGCGTTAAAAATAACGTTCATTGGTACAACTTTTGACCTTTTACCATTTATATAAACCTTTATCTGACGACTCAATAGCTATTGACCGACAGTTCAACGAAGCTAATTTTAACGACTTGTCGAAACTAATAACTTCCATACATTTCTTTAATAAAAATTACAATAATATTAAAAGTTCTATATTCATGTTACTCATTTTTAGTACATATTACTTTCTCTTTCTCTCTCTCTCTCTCTCTCTTTTTCTTCAACCTATCACAGTCCACTGCTGGATATAGGTCTCCCCCATTTTGCGCATTTCTCATCCAGCATCCACCAGCGACCTATGGCAAGTCGTCGGTCCATCGGACTGGAGGTTGTCTTACGCTACGCTTGCCATTAGCTATTCTATGTTTATTGAAATACAAACGCAAAGAAACTATAATAAGGAAAAGATAGAAATCTAAAGTCTATATTACTAAGTCATTAATAGTTTTCACTAACCCAATCTAAAAATGTAAAGTGCCCATAAATGAAAACAAACAACCAATGAAAATATTACCAGTAATGTACAATGAAAACGGGAAATGTATTTATGTCGTATACAAATATTTATATCGCTTCTCCAATCATTAATTTGTCTTAAGATATGATATTTGATATTGGCCTTTTGTGAAGATAATTTACCTTAAAATATGATCACTTAAAAATATGTTCCTTTTGTAAAGATATATTGTGTCCTTATAATTTATAATCAATACAAAGCATACCTTGTGTTAAACGCTTTCAAGCAAAGATCTGTTATCAAATAAAGTACCTGCATTACGATAATTCTGAATGCAGTCTTATATGAATTCTGAACCTAAACTAACCTTCACTTTGAAATATGCCGAGTCTCAAAGCTTACGTAAGCATTCATAAGTATCTTAAATCTCATAAGGCGCTTTGATGCTATACGAATGAAAGACAAATCAGTATGAAATCACTTCACAAATTCTTTTGAAGATTTGTGCGTTGCTTCATTACACGCGGATATATCCACAGTGACGGCAGATAAAGTAAACACCAATATTTCCGCCAATCTACGCACTTGGAATACAACGCTACCTTTTTCATTCAAATGTTCACGATACAAGCAATTTATCAATCATCTTGACAGGAAATAGGCTCTCGCTTGCCGCAGTTTTTGCTTCTGTAGCCATAGGGCCAGGCCAGATACGTTTGGATTTTGGGAAATGTGTAAAATGTTCGAGATTGACTCGCAGTCGCAGTTTTGTACTTTGGTTGAATAATAATAAAACAAGCATACTATTTTTTTTTAAATATCCTTGACCAGACTTTTTCTTCTTACTTCAGTGTAGAAGCGATCACACATCATGGATCTTGGTAGATTAGAAGCCACCAGGCAAACCCAATCTCAATCGGATATGTAAGCGACTTCAATCCGTAAAAGTTACAAATACATACTCCTTGCTTGTCCAATGTTCCCCAGAACAGAACAGAGGGACTTGAGATAAGTTTTCAGTCACCTACCTATTCTAAACGTTCGAACCAATACGCTATCGAATAAGTTTTAAATCTGTAATACTTTAAGGTTCATTTTTATTCAGTACTTTCCGACTTGGAAAACTAACCAAAAATATTGTCATCTTTAAAATTCCGAATTTATTACTAAAAACAAAACCGAAAGTTATTTTCAATAAAAGTTTTCCAGGAACCTTTATCTCTGTGCACAAAGTTCTATTCCACATTTACAAACGATTTAAGCTACAACAATTTACAAGTTATGCGCTTTTCAAGCTTGCAATAGTGTTTTAATTTTGTATAAAAGGGCATAAATTAATACAGAGACACACTTATTGAAATATTTCGATTTATTAAAAGTGCTAGCTCAACATCAGACAAAACTATTTCCCAGCAAATATCCAACTGTCCAGCTTATATTACAACGGACTAAATTTCACCTTTACGTAGATAAATCATTATCTTATAAGGATCATAGTGCTGGAACAAAATTTGCATCCCTTTGAATTGACATTTCCTGCATTTTGTACTTATTCTACACAACTGATCTAGTTCTGAATTTTTTCCCACGGTACCCGCATTTTTGAAGTAGTGCTCTGGATTGCACATTCCCTTTGAGCCAATAAAGCAATGTTCGGGTCTATAATCCTGTTGGATCATCAAGGATTGCAAAAGTCTGTAAGGCTTTTGCAGTAGTCGGCTTTTGAATTCAGTAAAAAATTACTTGATGTACAATTTTGAGCATTTTTTGTTATATATTTATGCCTACAGCAATTGTTAATTCATACTTAGGTGTCATAGCTCTGTACAATAAACCTGTGAAGATTTATATATTTCCCTAACCTAACCTAACAAATATTTTCATTCTTAAAATTTTTAATGATATAAAAAAATCACAAATTGTGACAAACTAAATAGTTTGCTCTTGCAATCTTAGTTGAATTTTTAATTTAGCTATTTCTTTGGCCAAAAACAGGAATATAATATGTAAAAATCGTTATAATTCACAATAAAGCAACAAAACTGTAGGTGATGCCACTTCCGTAAGAGATGCACTGGAACAGTGGCGTGTACAGAGATTATGAGTAGTTTATGCAAAGTAACACTAATCGCGAAAACAATAAATAATTTATATTTTTGACAAATTGAGTGCTGTTGATGACAGCAGATCGCCTATGGTTTCAAATCTGTAGAGGAAAATGGGCTTAAGTGGGAATCATTTAATAATTATGTCCGGGTTGTCTGGACGCACAGCGTATGAAATGCTTATTTGTATTTATGGAGTGCACACCACAACACTAGGATTAATCAATCTGTGTGCAATATAGGTGATAGAAGCTAATAATTAACAGATATAATGTCTACTCTATCGCTTGCGTATGACGTAGAAAATCCAATTCAACCTAAGTTTAGATCGGGAAATCCTTCATTTTGCTCATACGACAGCTGCAATAAATCCACTAGATAAGTACTAAATGCACGGAGTTTTGTAGCTAACGTCTAAGTTTGTAGGTTGTCCTCTTTTCAGGACCTCAATCCCACCCATTTCCATACTATTCATTTGATATTACAATATCATATTACGACACAATCTAACTGTTAACTTGGTATTCAGGTACAATAATTATATTAATGGTTTAAAATAATGATTATTAGTAGAATGAATTGTCTCATGGTTTTACCAATAACAATGTATCATAAAACAAACTATTCATCATCAGCTCATTATACGTCCCCACCGTGGGGCACGAGCCTACCCGTATTGGGTGTATAGGCCTTACTCGTCCACGCGAGCCCAGTGCGGATTGGCCAACTACACGTACAATATTTTAATTTTTTCGTATGCGTGGACAAGTGTCCTCACTATGGTTTCCTTCACCGTAAGAGCGTCGGATAAACACATATATAATTTCGAAAAATCGAAAGACATTGATTGGTTCGTGGCTGGATTTAAACCGGAACATTCCAGATCGGAGGCAACTGTCCACACCAATTAGCCACTGACGCACTGATTATATTAACGCATTTTAAAATTAATGGAATTGGAGCCTTGGCCAGCAACATCGCGACTGCACTGAAAACTTACAAAAACTTTGTCATATTGTTTATCTGAAGAATATGGATGTTGGAAGACGAATCACCTACAAAACATAAATAAACCGTTCATACCTATCATCTTCACTTTTTCAAAGTAACTGCTCCATAGGGTTTTTTCAATATATGATTTAAAAACCTTTTTCAGTCTCTCTATTCAAAAGATGAATTATATTTAATGGTAGTTTCCGAGTCAGTTTCATTTTGTTAAGATGACTTTTCAGCTTGCAGTGTCCTGACAGTGCCCTTACAAGACCTTTGACCTTAGATTTACTGAACTGTAGCAATTCAGGGGTTCGGTTGTTCGAATAGTCTTTATTGCGCTTCTTAGTGAGCCGCCTCTGGTGACTCTAGCCAGTAGTTAACAGAGTCCTCAAGGAGTTAACGTTTTTTTTTTTTTTTCCTCAAGCTATCGGGGATGCCACAGACAGGTTCGACAGTCCTTTGGATGGCGTTGGCTCCAGCCTTTGCGAGTTCATCATCTGTACGGACGGTATTGAGTCGTCTAGGTAGGTACCACCGCAATGCCAGATATTGTCCCGTGAGTAAACTGTAGCTAGTTAAATTACCTTGCATTAGAGACTTATAATCTATTGTTTTGGGAAACTGTTTCTCAGTTGTTGCTGTCAGTCAATGTTGCTATGTCATGGTCAGTCGTAACACTTACCATCAGGATAGCGTCCTCACCGTCCTGCACACTTTGTAACATAAAAAATAATAATAATAGTAACTGACCCCCGATCACTTAGCAACGAAAAAAATAACTATATCAAATACAACTAATATTATTTAAAGCAACTTCTTCGGCGATTTATGGTTGTCATAATTCAACCCGCTGATAAAACCGTATAGTATAAAGAATCGAGTTGGTTTTATAAAAATTCTAGAAAAAACTGATATGACACTTTACACAGTCTCACTACAGGAAACAGAGAAAGATAAAAGATATGATAGTCCATTACCCGACTCTTTTTTGTTTTATGTTAGCGATTTGCATTTGGGACGCCGCGTAAGTGCTATTTGGTGTAATTTACGTAATTCAGTGAAACTAGTACCGTTTGTTATATAGCAAACAAAATTGTGCACCTGATCCTAGCTAATAAGGTATATCTGAGAACTCAATATTATGAATTTCATGAATTGTGCCCAACATTTGAATAAACATAATAAAGAGCTGGTCACAAAATATGATGTGATATAATGGCTGTAGTAACAGTGTTTTGGGGTTAAAGGGTGTGAAAGATGGATGTGAAGCTGCATTGGATCCTTTATTGGGATTACGGATATATTACGAGTATATGTATACTGGTGACAGTTCTGAAATACCACCACTTGGGCAGTTTGCTTAGCTGATTACTAAACAACCTAGAATTTGACGAGCTATCCTCACTTTTTTCTACTAATTTCGATTACTACAAACTATCAATACAATCTAGCTCTTTATAACTGTCTTGAAATATTACTAAATTATGAAGTTTTTGACACTGCAACAAGCACTTTTGCTTTTCATCGGTAATGATGAAGTTTTTTGACGCTCTAAAAAACAGCTTTTTAGAACAGAAAAAATTTGATGGTCATTCTAGCCTTATCCAGCCGTTCTTAACTCCTCAGAAATCCCTTTTTCTAAAACTAAGGTGGCAACACTGCGGCGAGCGCTCGCTCACCTTCCTCACGCTCACTTTCTTCACCGCGCTCGTCGGCTGCACCAGCTCGGTGCGGTTCCACCCGTACCTTTAATTCAGCTGTTTTGTAACTTATTTGGAATAGTGCAATATCTTTGTTATTCTACCATAGGTAAAATGATCATAGGAACAAGACACACATAACAGCACAAAGAGAAGAGAGAATATACAAAATTAGCTTAATAGATTTTAGAACGCCGAACGTAGCCTGCAATCTCTTTAAGTCTAACACTGTAAGTACTAAAACGTACTGAAAATATAGGAGGATGTTGACAATTCACATCTTGAAACCGTCCAAGAGAGCCTCAAATACTTGAATGGCTGAGCGATCCTACTTAAGGTAGCGTCCCGAGCATGAGTCCACATTTGAATTAAATTCACTTTTCTATGTATGCAATTACATAGCATAATTGTATATTTTCCTAAATAAAAATTTCTAGCTAATTTTGGTGGTGTTTTTTTGGCAACACTTTTTGAATTATGTTATGGTAAAAATTGTTCTTAGGTATTTTTGCAAACCAGTTTTATATAATTTAAATAATATGTGATCTTGAAAAATTATTGTTAATAAAATCATTATATTTATATCTGATTCCAATACTTTTAGATGTGTTTATTGTAATGTTAGTAAGGATTAATTGTATATATTATTTAGCTACATTATTGCATTAGGCCTAAGGCCTGTAATGATAGTGTATGTATTGAATAAATAAATAAAATAATAAAATAAAAAATAAATATTTATGTTGATGATTTATTATAATTAATGTAGTTTAAGTTTAATAGTTTTTGTGTTCTGTTAATATGTCACGTCAAGTGCTAATGCTTTCCTTGCTCCCTAACTTGCTAAGGAAATAACTTCTCTTCTTATATCATACATTGCCGAGATATAGTATATAATAGATGATTGAGAACACGAAATACTGGTTTTTAATGAATATGTTAGTAATATATAGAATAGCCGTAGGATGAAATGTAAACAAAGTAATTGTTCTAAATGGGGCTTAATGGCGTTGTATAATTTTTTTTGTTTTTTTTTCATCAATTCACCAAATAAAAACAACATGAAAAATTATACAATTATCACTCATACAATATTAATAAATACAAATTTTGGATTACATCCCGATAGTTTTAAATTAATTCGAAGAAAATAGATATAAATAATATAATAATATAAGGAAGTCAACATAATTACTGAATAAATTAGAATTACAATTTAAATGTCACAAATGTTTAAAGATAAGGTACAATTAATATTAATATATCTTTAGCGGCATAGGATTAGTGCCATGTCTCTCACAGCAATGCCTAAGAATGTACGAGTCCATTCTCGCGGCTATCATTGCCAAGACAGTGTTGGAGCTGGGAGTATTTATCAGCACGAGATTTACAGCAATATACATAATTTAGTTGCCAAAAGTTATTTGTTGGGAATCCTTATATCCAACCTACTCTATGGAGTTTTTTAGAACTCTTGAGGTTTATATTAAAAGCGGCAGCAGGTATTAAGAAAAAAATAATTCATTCTTCTCTTTTTATGATAGTACGATCTGGTTCAAACATATATACATATATAATATAAACAAAATGATAAAACTACATCAGTCTCGCGAACGAAACGACAACCATGACGACACGGCTGGATTTGCCGAATTTCTATAGACTGTTATTGGATATCGCTATAATTGGATTTAGCAGGAATAACATGGAAGAAAAATATTACACGAAGGCGACAATTTCCAAAGGCACCAAGAAAAAACATCGGTGCGGCAGCATACGCACAGATGTTACGGAATTCCGTAATTTATTACCGTCTTTGATGTTACCGTTTTTATATTACATAGGTGTAACAAATTACGTGATAAATATGGTTTCAATACCGGCGATTTTTGTATTACTATCAAACAAGTAACAAGTAATGTAGGGCAAGATCATATAGACACTTATGTACAGGTCTTAACCTATCGGCAGACTAGAAATGATCCCATGAGCAGGTCTTTAGAATGCCAGGTTACTCATATCTCATAAGGTAGCCAAGCACATGAAAATTTTGGATTCTATTGACCATCACCACCATAATATTCTTTATCTATTTAGATACAATAACGACATAACATACAAAAGGTACACCATAGGTTTTAAATTGACTACTTCACATATTATATTAGATGAGATACTAAGAAGCTGTTACGTATTTAGCGGGAACGTGCGTTAAATTAAGCGTTTTACTTTGTCACCGAAATATGCCCAAAAATCGTAGTAACTAAATTTCGAAATTCATATAATATTAATAATCTTGAAATTTTCCACAGCTTCATTTTATACTGTAACGCTGTATATATAAAAATGAAACGTGATCATTGAATGATATAAATAATTTTCGTGCGAACTTTTCCAAGTATTGAACGCGCGGTTAACGAGTTTATATCGGCGAAATTATTAAGAGATTCTGCGCGCCGTTTTTATCATGAACGTATGCTTTCAGACTTTATAAATGACGTTATAAACGGTGTGCAATTATGCCTCTGATCGCATCAATTGTGTAACATACATGGCTTTTACTACGTACACCTTTTTGTCACCGAACGTGACTGAATTGCTACATTATCCTTTATGTGATAAAAATGATCTTTCAAACATGTGCTTTAGAATAACTATTATGCTCAGGGCACTGTGTAACGGGCCATTTCGAAAACACTGACTGTCAAGCTGCGGATAACGGACGACAATAAAATCTTATTTGTAAATGGGGACATTAGTTGGCTTTGTCAACTTGTAAGAATAAATATAACATATTTTTGACGACCCACTAATGAGAGGTCGCTTTAATGCCAAGGTTTCCACGTTTAATTCCCAAGCAATATAAACATTAAACGTATGTCGCAGAACCGATGGTTACTGCAGCAGACGAGTTCTGGAGTGGAGACCGCGTCTTGGCAAGCAAAGTATAGGACCAATGTTGCCGCTCAATATTCCACTATCCATAGACTATCGATAATTGGACTAAAGCAATACTATCGATAGTTCTATCGACTGCATCGATATTATCAATACTACAATACTATCGATAGTCTCGATAGCCCCTCAATAGTAAAAACTATTGACACATAAGCAAAGTATTGATACTATCGAAGTTTCTTGTCAAATTGTTTATCGATAGTTTCATTTCTATTGCTTCTGACTATTGCCAAATCGATCGATACTATTATTAATATCGATTTTCGAATTCAACAATCGATAGTCAAACTATCGATAGTTCGGCAACACTGCATAGAACGCCCTCCGCCCGATGATCTACGAAAGGTCGCTGACTGGTTGAAGACTGGATGAGGAAAGCGGAATACTGGGATATCTGGCGTACAATAGGGGAGACCTATGATGTCTAGCAGTGGACTACAACAGGTTGAAGGGAAAGAGAGTACAAAATGTTGTGTGCTAATGCACATGTTTGTTCGAATGGGTCTGGTAGTTCTTATGTATAAAACGCATTTTTAATATACAAAAAATGAATATATGGGTACTTTGTACTCATGAAGGACTCACAGAAGACTGAGTTTAAAAATTCTAGCATTATGTTTGGCAGAGTGAATACGACTACGGGAATAATAATATCCTTTTCCTATATTATCATTACATTGCCCTTTAAAAGGCTGGCGCCCCATCCAAGAAAGATATTTTGGGGGAAGTCGAGAAGTTTTATGGTGGGTATTACTACAACACAAGTTCTCGAATGGTGATCGAGAACTAAAAATGGAAGCAACCTCAGATGGGCTGTTTTGGGCATGTGGATATCGGTATCCGATGGATGTTGACGGTCAAGGATCGGTCAGCGTCAAAGTGTTAGGGGCATCTTTTCACTTAGCTTTGGATCTTGTAATGATGATTATATACTTCAACGGCATTTAATCGGTCGCCGAAACCAAATTAAGTAACTAAGACAAATCTCCTCATCTCATAGTCCCCTCGCTGTACAGCTAACGAAGCACTGGCAATATGTCATGCGCGACGCTTAAGCTTCGAAATCATATGATGTGTTGTTTGGATAGATCTTATTCAGCAGAAATACTTATGACTGTAGAGGTTTTAATTATTACACAGGCTTAAAAAGAAAGGTAATGCAGGTATTAATTCAAATAAACCAAAATTTAAATGTAATAATACTAATTATACAGATAAAATCGCTCTTTTATAGAAATAATTTACTAGACTCTTTTCGCTAATAAAACACGATTTAATACATACCAAAATTAAAATCTTTAACTCTCAGTCGGAACCTACCATGTCGTTACTTATTAAGTAAAATATCTTCCAGAATGTGATTCATTAATGTTCAGCTTGCAAAAGTCCATGCTCACTAGACCACAGGTGTGGTAAATAATCCTATCAGAATACCTCATACAACGAAACAAATCTGCAATGTATCCGTCGGATTACACGGAGCAATAAAATTATTAGAAGTATTCAAATTATGCAAAACGCCCGCTGCGCTCCGCAGATAAGCCGGGCTCACACTGTTCCAGATTTTAAGGCAATCGTTTCCGCACCCGGTTGCATTTTGAGAACGGCTCGTCGCAAGTAGGACTTTTAAATATTTAGAAATATCATAGAAAAATCAAACAATAGGATCAGTTAACAACGAAAAACAGTATACTGCCAAAAAAGCTCCTACCTAGTAAAACTAAACTTTATCACACGCAAAATTGCTTAATTTAGAAAATGTCTAAATGTTATTCTGATTTTGTTGCGATGTATTAAGTTAATAATGTTTCCTTTCTTTCTTTCTTTCGGTACGACACTTATGGGCCCATATTGTTTAAAGTGACGAAAGGAGTAAACATTAAAAACAATAAGCTTACTCCCCAGATCACAAGTTTCTTAAAAAGCCTCGTCTATAATACTTATACTACAAAGAGCTGCAATGTTTCCGTCGGATTACACAAAGCAATAAAATTATTAGAAATATACAATTATACAAAACGCCCGCTGCGCTCCACCAGGTAAGCCACGCTCACACTGTCTCGGATTTTACCGTGATTGTTTCCGCGCCCGGTTGCATTTTGAGAACGACTTACCGCGTAAATTTATAAGTGGAAGATAAAAAATCAAGTGATACCAGAACTCGTTTTACGAGCGAACAACAGAATAAATTTATTTTATTTTTAGAGTTTTTTTTTCAGATTGATTTATCGCTGTTGGCCGCATAAAGCCATTACAGCTTCACCGGATAAGTGGCGATCTGATGGCTCTCAGCCTTAAACCTCCATAGCACTAACTGTATTTTCTTTACATGAGAGCATTAAACCAGTCACATCTAGTAACTATAGTGCATTTATTAGAATATGTTCTTATTAATATAACAAAACAATATCAGTAACATAATAATGTATTTATGAACTCTCGAACGAAAACATTTTAAAAGAAACAAGTGAAATAAGTTTCTTTAATTGAAGTAGTCACATCGAATCGTCTAGAAGACAAGAAAATATACCGTTTTATTTCAGATAGACTTTCATTTTATGCTCAACGTATGTTGTTTTGTATTTTTAACTTTTTTATTTATTATATAATAATGGAATTATTAGAATTCACATTATATTTTTTTATAATACTACGCTGCAAATAAAGTGATCACAAAAAAATCTTTCTAATTTTATTTATTTTTGTTCAGAGAGGATATCACTGAAAGCTGTGTTTGTTCGTTGAATTTTGTCTTTATGAACATTTTCCTGACCACAGGTGTTCTGTGCTCTAGACATATGATAGTAACGAAAACCACCATCACGTCACAATACGTATTAACTATTTACTGATAACATTGAATGAACAATACTGACGATATTTTTATACTTATTTTTCGGACAGTAAAAGTTACCTTACAAGGAGATACGTCATTTAAACTGCCGTTTTTCTAATTATGTATCAGTGGTATATTGATTAAATAAATTCAGTAGTATTGAGTAGTAATAATCTCTTCCGGTGAAGGAAAACATCGTGAGGAAATCTGCGCACGCTTATGAAGAAACTTAAAGGTAGTGCGTGAAGTAGGCCAATCAGCACTAGGCCCGCATGGACGACTACGGCCTATACACCCTTTACTGGTAAGCTCATACTCGTTGGGGAGTTGAGGACCTATAATGAGCTGATGATAAGAAGTTATATATCTGTCAATATTGAACAAAGGAGTACTAATCAAACACATCAAAGACTCAACGTATTCCATTTCAATAAGTTCTTGCCTTGTACTTTTTATTTATATATTTTATAATAACCTGACAAATATTTACATTTACGGTCCTAACTTGAAGATTCGATTGCAAACAATGCCGGAAAGCACAGTATTCCACCAACACATACACACACACACACACATACACTAGATCCACTGCTGATCGAGACCTCCCTAGTCGCGTGAAGACATTAAGGCCAAAACCTACCATACATCTCTAATATCCAACACTAGGTCCGACTCCAGGTCGCCAGAAACACGATCGTTGTTGAGCTGGTTGTAAGGTTACCGATCACATCCCTTGGATAATAGGTACGACACTAATACCGGTATTTTAAAAGGACCTTTTGCTTATGCAAAAATTTTGCATTGCAATCACAGGTTTACCGTACAAGTCCAGTCTCTTACGGTGGAACAACAAATCGCAACGACGAAAGTCATACAATAGTGGTCTCAGGAATAAAGTTGTACAATTATTATACGAAGATTTATATTAATACTTATCTATTGCAAACTAATGCAAACCCTAATGACATGGCATAAAATAGGTTGTATGTTTAGCATAGAACGTGCAAAACACCAATATCGCAGTAAGCTGTAATGTTGGTAAGAATTTTCGTCACGTCGACAAATGCATATGCTGCGCTAGTTTGTCTATCCATGTGAAAGCAACTAGCTCTTCTTTGTAAACTCTTTGGGAAAATGCACATCTATATTGATACAGTATTTACGTGATGTGAATATAATGTATAAAGCGTTAAAACTCTAAAGAGCATTATAAAATAACGTGTATTCAATTAATATTCGAGGCGTGTGCCGCTTATTAACGAAGGAATGCTTAGGATGCTAAAGATATGAATTGATTTGAACAGTAAGGATAATTGGCAAATTTTATAAACAAAACATGAACATTTTATAAAAAAAAAACTGATGATGAAATTTTATTTTAAAACTTCTAATACCTAATCCAACCTGATATTTTACTTATCCCAATTTTGTAATAAAATTCAACATGTCACCTGTATCCTAGCAATTACTGAGAATTTAACCGCCACTGACATTAAATGACACTTCCATTACTAGCCATAATAATTAAAATTATGTTTTATTATCATAGCAAATCCCTAGTACCAACGCTAGCCTAGCAGTGCCCAGCAACTTACAACTTCCACTCATTCATCGCTTTCGCATACCGAAACTGCTGTCATATAACATTTTCACTTTCTGTGTCTCTACACTCTTCATAAAATCCTTTCGCTGCAATGATGTAAAAATGAATGGATTCGTGATATGCTCACAAAACAATCGAAAAGGTGTTCCGAATGCAGTGACACCACACACACACATATTTTGAATTTCGAATACATTTACCTAAACAAAAGAGTACAAACTGTACTCTCTTCGGCGGTTACCTTTATTTATACAGAATATCATTGTTTCGCTGTATTAAATTTCAATTCTATTTTGTTCCTAGTTTCATCATGTCCTTCCGTTCCTAGTGTCAATACATGTTGTGTTTGGTGTCAATAAATGTAGTGTTGTATGTTTTAAAAATTGCAAGCTCTCATTGTAGGTTATTATATTTCCGTGAAGCCATACTTACTGTGGCATTAATGAAGAATTGCAGTTGAGAACAGTCCCGAGTTCCGCACATATGGCTTCCACTTTTTCTTGGAGCCAGGCCAAGTGACATCCTTTGTCGTTCTGAAATATGTCTCTTTAATCCCGACGGAAAACTTTAAAATTAGGCTGTAGTCATTTTTGCGCGAAACTTTTTTCTCTATTGAATAAAATTATAGATTAAAAAACTATTTTAATCCGGTGACTTTGTAACAGTCTTTTGTTCTTAGAACAAATACTTCTTCCAGAATCCAATTGATTCGTGCTCAGCATAATGAGCGATAAAAATCAGTGACGCGAAGGATACCTACTTCTTTTAAATTTTTGAAACTTGTTGCAGTGATTTATATAAGTTTACCCAAGATAATTTCATCCCATTTGTACTTAAATTAGTAGAGAGGGAAATGTGTTTAGTATTTATTAATTTGATCAGGAGATCATGGACGTTTAAAAAATACGGACAGATTATCATCAACACATAAAACGTATCCCTGAAAAGACAGTCAAATAATTGTCTAATTATTTTGGTATATTTCTTTTATTGTTTTTAAACAGTTTGAAACTAGAAATATGTAATCGAATTTTTCATATATCTACGAAAAAATTACTGTTTTTTTTCTTTTGATCACTTCGGTATTTGCACTATTTTACTAAGCCTGGACTGTTCTTTTCAGCATTTTTTCTTGGCTCTGTTGTTGACTCCTAATATTTGTTGCTTGCTGACAAAACTGGCCGAATGAACACACTTTTGATATCAGCGGGACTTCGTCCGTATTTTTTTATACATCCATGTAGCAGAGTTCCCAAATTCAATTAGAACTAAAGCTATCAATATAGTTTAAAACGGAGCATTACCTTTCGTATCCCGGATTCATTCCTCTAGCCTCATTTTACGCTTTCCTAATAGGCCACCACTCATTTATCTCATAAGTTAATTTTAAACATGTCAATCAAACCTCAGGTATAATCCGTTAAAAAATTAGGTTCCAATGGTTCAAATTCAATTTAAAATCAAGAACCACTCCAACAGCTATATTTTCCGGTGGGATAATTAGCAGACGTCGATCAAACGGGTGTCACCCCAGAACATCAAATCCCTTTTGCATGGCGTCTGTACTCGACCTTACACGAATAAAGCTCGGCACATACTAGACTTGGTTGTAGTATGATAATAAATTAAAATAAATAAACAGTTCGTCGGTGTCTTATTGGTGTGAACTCTTGGCTTTCGATTTGGAGGGTGCTGGTTCAAATCCCGCCAACAACAATCTCTTTTCGAATTTTCGAAATTATATATATGTACATTTTTATTATATGGTACGTTTTGCGACCGATCTCACGGTGGAGGAAAACACCGTGAGAAACCTGCGCACGCTTACCAAGAGATTTTTCGCACTGGGCCCGCGTGGACGACTAAGGCCCTTTACAAGTAGGCTCGTACCCCTTGGTGAGGACTGGGGTCATATAATGAGCTGATGATGGTAGACTCGGTACTGAGTCGTCTAGGTAAGTATTACCGCAGTGCCAGATATCGTCCAGTGTTGACGGCAAAATAATAAATACCTACTGTTATTCATTTCCTTTAACACCGCTTCTGTGATGGTTAGGCCCGTTCACTTGTAACATAAATAAACAAAGAAATGCTTAATGCTATGAAACTATATTTATCTAAACATTGTGTAGGTAAAACAAAGGTGTCGATAAGCGAAGCGACGAGCTTGTTAGCCTTTTATGAAACACTGTGAAATGAATGAATGAACAAGCAGAAATGAACCAATCGAGCGTACTGGTCTCGGAAGCATCGGCCTGCGAAGTGCTTAAACCAAAATTACGAAATTATTTTATGTCAATATATTTTATGCCATAAAATAATTTTACTGAATCTGCAAGTTGTAGTGCCAGTTGGCAAATCACATACATATTATGTCGCAAAAGTTTTGGAGTGGACACCGCGTCTTGGTACTCGCGCACAGCATAGGCCGTCCGATTGACCGTAGGCTTACGAAATATAGAGATGGAGGCTGGATGATAGGACCGGGATATCTGGCGCAATATGGGGAAGACCTATGTCACGTTTAAGTTAAAGAGAGAATAGTAGTTTGCTGAACAAATAATACACAGGCCATTCCAGACGGCAGGCATATTATGTAGATATAGTTTAATAAAATTAAATATAATTAGAAGGGTTGCTGTTCGTTTGGTAAATTAAATATCGGTGAACTTGAACCCAAATCATAAAGGAATGTATTTTCTAAATATGCGCGGTTTACCCACACTGAACACCTTAATTAAATTTGTATTTTAACTCTCCCGATGCTTCCGCGGTTTTACAGTTGAATTGTCTATGGGTATTTTTAAAAAGATTTTTTAAACTACTAATTTAATCCATTCACAGTATTAGATTTATGAGTGTAAAGCGACCCTTATTCCCAGACCGGAATGTCGATGAAACGTATAATCGAATCTCGTCGACAATCCCCGGCGTCACTCGACGACGGCCTTTGAATAACGACCCGTCCACTCGTCATTTACGTCATAATATTTATACACATCATTCCCCAATTAGAAATGGACTCCGAAATATGAGTGTGAAATTAATTCGTTCGAGTATATATACATTGACATACGAATAGCAATCTGCAAATACTCTTAACGTTACGTGATTGGAACTGATTAAAATATGAGCAGGTAGAACAATTAACAAATGTAAGATGCTGGTAACTTATATGAACATCTTAAATATAAATAATAAAATACGACAGTTGAAAGACGCTATAATTTTTCGTTCAAAAACACGAGTCTTTAGAATATAATTGTGCTGCGTTTAATTAATTCTTCAGTAGTATATTCGCTGTGCATACATCAGTATGTCGCTCATGCGTGACGTATTATATGTCACACACACAGATGTCACTAAATTATGGATAAGCACGTGTGAGGTTAGGGTGCGACTGAGATTTCCGCAAACATGTAATCTCAATCATAGTACATTTTAAGCGTAGGCGTATAAAGGAACGTTTGGATTGGTACAATTTCTTTTCATGATCAATAAATATTTATGAAAAATATATCCCACCAAAAACATTCTGTAAAAATTCTAGCCAAGTCTCGATAGAGCTGTTTGTTTATCTCTAAAAAGTAATGAAATCAAGACACGTGCCAAGTCTAAGGCTCCTTACTGCGATTACTTGTTGTGTGACTTGGCCGTTGAACATTATTTAAACGTTAGTGGCTTTATCAAGCCTACAATTGACTGGTTATTTCACTTCACTTCTTTTTGTAGAAACTTGAATGGAATATTGGACTACCCATAGGGTGTAATGATTGAGACGTCGGCTACTACACCAAGGGTTCCGGATTCAATCCCCGGGCAGTACAAATATTTGTGTGCATGAATATGTCTGTTTGTATTGGTCTAGCGCGGTCGACTTGGCGGGGGCACTGCCGTGCTCCCAGATTTTTGACATCGGATGAAGCGGCCAACCATGTTGAATACATATATTGTTTAAAGGCGGTATGTCGATCTCTTATAGTTTGGCTGGGCTCTTTTGTTATCTAATCAGGGTCACCAGGTGCTCCAGATCTTCGATTATTCAAGTTTTTATAGTTTTACCTTTATGTAGCTATTAAACCCTAACCCTGTACCAAATTTCAGCTCTTTGAGTTAATGGGAAGTACTAGTTCTATTTTGATGATCATGAGTGAGTGAGTGAGTATCTATCTGTCGAAAATGCGAAACTTTGCTTTCGCTTAACGTCGAAACTAAATGATCAAAGACTTAAAATTTTGGATATAAAAATATGTTAGTATATCTAACGAGATGACGAAAATTTCAGCGTTCTAGTATTATCCAAAGGTTCTCAAATTGGGGTCTGAAAATGCGGCGAAAAAAAGGATGGTACGGCAGTGTTTGCTTCGCGCTCGACTTGGCGGGGGCACTGCCGTGCCCCCAGATATAAGCTATACCCGTATAGAACTATTTCATTACTGAGTTAATAAGTGACTTACAGAGAACGTCAAAACTACTTAATGCACAACTGATACGGGTAAGCTTTCTTCCGGCCCTTGTGGAGAGGTTTAATTTACACTTTCTAGATAAATTTGTTCCAAGATCCTTTACTTGATGATCCTTTACTAACAGCACTTTTAAAAATGTTCCCTCAGTGCATCCTGCAAACATTCTCTGCCAGCCACCTTTTTCAAGTCGTCGGCCTATAGGCACAAATGTTGCCAAATATATATCACATAACTCTGTGTCATATATTTAATGGTTAAGTGTGTGCGTGTGTTGTGTCCAAAGTAACTCAACATCCTTAAACTTAAGCTAAAATAAACTCCGTAAGCTTTTTTAAGGCAGGGTTTAAAACTATGCTGTAAAACTAGTACTGTACACAAAAATACATTCATTTGTTTTAAAACCCGGCGCAGTTACAAAGAATGTAAGTGAAAGACTTTAAGCTGGAATAATACTACTATTTTTTTGCGAGTCTAGAGTTATCTCGATCTCTGAAACAATGGCATGGGCTACTTATTAACTTTTTTTTATCGTAATAAGTATAAATGCAACTGATTAAGTACTCATAGGTATGTACGTAACTGTTGATCTTATCATAATGATGCTCAGTTACTAACTGTGGAAAAAATATGAGCATTGTCAGTTAGGTCTCAGTGTTCCTAAACCTCTTTACGGTCTCTGTCGTGACTTACATAGACTAACAACATTCAAGTGGTAGCCGGGACCCAAAAAAAGAATATTTAATATGTTTTGCAGATCACAAACTATGGAAACGAGGTTTGTTTGTTCTTGAACGCCGCTAAGCGCAATAGGTTTTGTGAATGATATATTCATTTGTTCGAGTGTCTGGCCTCACAGCGCAAGCATAAAGTTCCAACACTAGGTGGTAGACTCTGTACTGAGTCAACTAGGTAGGTACCATCACAGTGAAAGGAAGTGTCCCGTAAAATAGGATAGTTTTTCTCTTCTGTGTTTCGAGGGTACCTTAAGCTAGTGAAATTACCGGGTATGAAAGATCTAACATCTGCCTTCTCGGGTGACGGGCGCAGTGACATTGATGGAGAATAATAACTCTCTATCGGTTGTTAATTTTTCTTCAATGTCACTTTGTCATGGTCGGGCATATCACTTACCATCAGGTGAGCGTTCTGACCAACCTGTACACTGTACACACATAATAAAAAAAACAAGTGAATTTAATTCCCCCCTTACTTCTTCGGTTCAACGAGTTTCAGTTACCATCAAGTGAATCGTTTGCTCGTTTAACCCATTTAACGCCGGGAATCCAGACAATAGAAAATCTATTGTGTCTGACGTCTTAAGGCGTCATTGGCGGTCAAAGGGTTAAGGTAGAAAAACGAGTTGAAATGAAACATGGGTGAAAAAGTAAATTATTCGTGCAAACTATGAAATAAGCTAACAACCCAACTGATGGTCAATAAAAACTTCTACCAGTATTCTTCAAATAGGGTCCGCTGTAGGTTAAGTATATACATTAAACTAGTTAGCCGATTTCCTCAACCAATGGTGGTAAATATCTATAATTTTTTGTTTTTAAAGCTCTACAATCGTGCTACTGTTTAAACTAAAATCATCTTTATCGGAGATGTCATTCGTATACTTGGGAGCTACAACCACTTAGAAATAAACTTATGAAACATAACAGTGCCCACTTTTCATATTGCTGAAAATAACAAAGGATGGTATAGTAATACAAAGGATGCGTTTGTTGTAGACAGGTTTTATTTGGAACACGTAGTATTTTTGAGGTTGAGTTCGACAGAATTACTTTGGATTTGCGTGACGTATTTTAGCTATACATACTCCAATGAAATACATATTATTTTCGACAACACTTCTTTTGAAATTTGGCCCATAATTACCTACATAGTATTACTGATATTTTCTGAAATTATTACACATAATGAAAAAGCTTCAATATTCAGTGTTCCAAAAAGCCCTGGCATTTTAAAACTTAAAATATTTCTCCTTAGAGAATGTCTTAGACTTCGATTATGTTCGTGTTAGACCAAGTCATTTGGGAATATGGCACAATTCCTTTCGTCACTTTGTATAATGATGGTATCATAATTAGTTATTAAACTTATTTTTATAATGCCTCTTTTGTTTCCTAACAATCTGTTGTAAATTCTAGTTAGGTATGTATATTGTTTTGCTTTATTGTTGACTTTATTAGTAATTGTCTTTTTCTAGTCAATAAAAGTTTGGCTTTCCATCTTTCCTTCAATATGGAGGTCGTCGATTAGATTACTTTATAAAATTTCCAGCAGATTTAACGTACTTTGCTACTTCTCTTATTAGTCAGCCGTTGCCTTGATTTTACTGTCCACCACACGTCTATATTGCACACAGTTTCAGCTAATGTCTCGGTTATTTCCGTCAAGATATTTTATATATCAAAACATGTCATGTTATTGTTTATTTCTCTAAACATAGGTACACAATTGCGGCAACTCTGCCCGTGAATATCCATTATATTTATTAAAGCTACATTACAATTCTAGACTACACTTCTTTTAGCCGTGGTTGCAGCTCTGTGGTTTCACCACAGCCGTCAACGTCTTTTATCACTTTGTTCAAGTTCTCCGCTGCTTCATCGTAAACTTCGCCTTGGAGCAACACCAATATCTCCCTCAAACTCTTCCCTTTAGTCTCAGGAACACGGAAGAAGGAGAATATTCCGCCAATTATGCTTACACTGGCAAATATCGTGAACACCCCGAAAAGCCCAACCCAATCGATCATTTGCTGATACACTTTAATGATGATGAAGTTGAAACAACCGCCGCCGATGTTTAACCAAGTCATCGCGACAGATTTTACGTTTAAGGGGAACAGTTCCGCTGGAAGGAGATATACTAGTGTATTAAAGCCCAGTGTTGATAGTATAACGGAAAAGATGATGCCACCGAACGCAACTATTCCGTAAGGGGCGAGTATGTTCTCGGGTATTCGGAATACTTCAAGGCACAAGAAGTAAGCGCCGGAGACAGCTAAAGAGATGCCGGTGCCGAGGAATGAGTAGATTAGCAATGGTCGACGGCCTAGCCGGTCAGCCAACATGGAAGACATGATTCCTGAAATAGAATAACATAAGTGTTACTTAAATTGAGCACTCAATTCATTAAAATTTAATTATGACAAAGTTAAAACAATGGCCACCGATTTTTAGGCAAGTCATTGCGATTGATTTTACTTTTGAGAAGAATATTTAACCCCAGCTTATTTCAATGGATATTACTGACGCAATTTTAGTGTACGAAAAAGTAAAACAGAAAATTTGTTGAATGGGTGAGCTTATGATAGTAAAAGGAACAAATCAATGAACTTACCAGAAATAAAACGTACTCCGCCAAATATTATGAAGGCAGTAGACAGGCTCATTTGAATTTTACTGTCTTTCATGATCAGACCGAGGTAATGCTGAATCACGATTGATCCCGAACACATTTGGCAGATCTTTATTCCTGTAATAGTGAAGAAAAATATTCAAACAAGCCGAAAATAGCTTTTTCTTTATGTATCTTCTTACTGCCTGCCTTCTGTTCACACAGCGTTCGGCTTAGATCGCTGCATGACCCAGGGGTAGTGGGTTCCCAATTCCGTGGGGGGAAGTTAATTTGTGTAAATTTTCCAGTTTGGTTAGGACATTGCAGGCTAAATCACCTGAATGGCCGAAAAGAAAGATGTTTCCGTGCATTCGGAGGGCACGGTAAGCCGTCGGTCCGGCTACTAACTTGGGACGATAGTCTTATACCAATCCGCATTCTGCCCGTGTGTTGGATTACGGCCCAAACTCTACATCCTTGCACTGGAATGTTATAGGCTTTTCTATTTTGTAGACATTGGTAAATATAAAAAATATAAAAGAGTCTTGTCTACGTACGAATGGATCAAACTACATTTATACCTAAAATTAATCTTAATTTACTTCCAATATAATATAATACTTATAAGAAATTAATTAAACTTTCATTTTAGTCTTAGATATGAAATGAAGAGTACCTAAATTAGGTTAATTAAGAGCAGCCTGGCTCTTAAATTACGTTTATTTTAGCAAGGACAAGATTCAAATTATCTTTGTTCGTTAACATTTTTATCATTAAAGTATATTTTAGTTTTATGAATTCCACAGGAACACTACCTTTTCTACCGTGAATTTGCATGTATGAATAGATGATTATGTTTTATTTTTGAAGTCATATATATTCCCTTAACCATCAAGGGAGACCTGGTCGTGGAATGCACTATATATTTTTTTAAGTATATGAGGCATACCGCCTTCCGGTAGTCACCCATTAACTTTTGAGTATACACTTAAAACAGAAATTAGATATTGCTTTTTAATGTTTATGTATCGTTTCAAAAGTGAAAACTGGGTAAAGGCATGTATGACCGCTTTTTTACAAACCTAAAAAAATAATTTACATTGAAGAAAACGTTTTGTTATTTTTTGCTTACACATAAGGGTTCCTTCATCAGCATCAGCTCATTACCTCCCCATCGAGTGGCTCGAACCTACTCGCGAAGGGTGTATGTATAGGCCTTAGCAGTACACGCGGGCCTAGAGCGGATTGGCAGATATCACGCACTACCTTAGGATCTCTTCGCAGGAGTACGCAGGTTTCCTCGCGATGTTTTCTGCCACCGTAAGAGCGTCGGATAAACAAACATATAATTCCGAAAATCCAAACCCTCCGCACCCTCCAGATCCAAAGGCAACCGTCCATAATAATGAGCCACCGACGGTCATTGGTATTGACTGTTGTATGTTTTATAACGAACCAAATATGGTTCCATATGCAACATGTAAACACGCATTTATTTATGTAACACCAAAGGTCGAGCCTCCTTACGAAAAAAGTTTCATTATTCTTAATATCTGCGTGAACGCCATCTGTCGGACATTGAATGAAGGACGTTATATTTAAGGCTTACTGCTCAAGCAATATTTTTTTTCCCAGAGCCTTCATTTTTTACTACTATTCAAAACAGATGGTGTTAAGTGGAACAAAATTATATTTGAATACATTTTTATTATGTTATACTAACGTATTCAAGAAGACAGATTCACTTGGTCTTAAGTGTCACAGGCCTTTAATACCAGTGATCTCGAAGAAAAAACAAGTCAAGTCAAGGTGTTGAGACGCTAATTTGCGTCTTAACACTTTATCGTCTGTCTGACTCTTTCACATAGAACCGTATCGTAAACGTAATGGCGACAGAAATAGGTGAGTTTGAGGCGCCCAGACCTAGAGAGGGTTGACCTACGCAGCCGACATTATATACTATCTCCTTTTGTCACTTTACTAGGTCTTACACACAAACCCTAGGTGATAGATTCGGTACTAAATCATCTAGATAGGTACCATCGCCGTACCAGATATCGTCTCGTAAAATAGGAGTGTGATTTTTATGTTTCGGAATGAAGGCACTGTAGCTAGTAAAATTTCCGGGTATCAAGACTGAACATCTGCCGTCTTAAGTGACGAGTGCAGAGCAGTGTTGACGGAGAGTAATGACTTTCTATTATTATTGATTTCCTTAAACACAGCATCTGTCATGGTCAGGCGTATCACTTACCATTAGGTGAGCAAACTGACCGTCCCGTTCACTTAATTTCAATGAATGGTACATACCTCCGCAAATTATTAAAGCCTTTCTATATTGCTTGCCAGTGAGCAGTTCGAGCTCACTGAAATATCCAGAACTTTGTGTTTCCTTCTTAACATCTTGGTGTATTAAAGTCAATTCTTCTTCAAGTTCCTGTAAGATGAAAAATAGTTTATAGATCTTTCCACAAAAATTTTAAATATTTTATTTAACAAGAAGTCCCGAAAAATGAAGGCTGGGTCCACCAGCACCGAGGCTCAGAGGCCAACACCAGCACCGAGGTTCAGAGGCATACCGGAGAAAAGTAGAGTAAGACCCCCTCTAAAAAATCCTGTCGATCCATGCACCAAACATCCTGTATATCTTGCCCACATCAAATTTCGGTCTTGCCCCGCCACTGCCGAGGTTAGTTTGATTTATGGTTGTTTATTGGTAGGTATACCTCTGTTTGGAAATTTGCGAATATATAATTAAATATAGGTACTTCAAGTTTACCCTATGATGACAAATAAAAGATCGCATATTGTATATGTCTCGTCCCGATATATATGATTGAGTCGTGCTTACTATCAAAGCGACCATAAGCTCATAGTCCACAGTAGAACCAATTATTTTGTTTAACGCCAACTTATAATAAACCATTATCGGTAATAAATTAGGTCTCGAGGGTTCGCAGGCAATTGATACATTAATTAGAACTTTATACCTCAATCAGTAAAGGGGCTTCAATTTTAACATCACCCCTTATAGGTCGCAAGACATCGATGGATTATTTCACTCGTACATTTGAATGGCAGAATAGGCCACTTCAAATATTGCGTATCGTCTAGTTAAGATTATAAAGGTACCTTTCCTGAAGTGGTTAAACTGGGACTTACTATAAGTGCTAACACGTACTAATCAACAACCAGTTTGCGTTAAGTACGTACCTTGTCATCAGAGAAGTTCCTCAAAGTCCCCAGCGCTTTCCTGGCTTGACCCACCTTGCCCGCCTTAAGGCTGTGGTACGGCGTCTCTGGTATGTACCAACAAGCCAAGAAGTATATGATGGGCAACACCAGTATGATATAGTTCAGTGTGTCGTATGTTAAGTATGAGCCAACTACCATCACCGCGAAGTTGCCAAGGTTAAACATAAATCGACTGCTGACTGATAAGGCGCCTCTGATGTCTTTATCCGATATCTCGGCTAGGTAAATGTTCGATACCTGAAAATAAATCAAAATTGTTAGATTTCCTATCACAGATCCTTCCAATCCATTTTTTTCGGAAATGGACTCAATACCTTTAAAGTTATCATAAGGGGTTATCACAGTTTACAAGGTAGAAAGCTAAAATTAAGTATGAGGACTATTTGCCACGAATAATAAATCTTGCATATTTAAGTTTTTACAATCGAGTCGGACTCAGCCGTGGGGGGTTCCGCAGCACCAAGTAACATAAAATAAATCATCAATCATTATCATCATTTTTCAAGACCAATTGATACGTGTGGGTATGATGCATACAAAATTTCGAGTTTCAGTTCAATGTATGGGGAACCTTAAAATATATTAATTTTTCTTCAAGATTCATGTCGAAATCTTATTGTGGTTCACAGAACACAATTATACTTACAAAGTTTGAATAGCATAGTACTACTAGTTTCGAAGAAAAAAGTGTGACATACGGACGGATAGGTAGACATTACAAATATACGATGGTTCTGTTTTTGCCATTTGGATACGGAATACTAAGAATACATTAAAAAACAAATACCGACGTTCATACTAGGATTGTTGATAAAATATCGATATATCGAAATATCGATATTATTATTCAGAAATATCGATATTTATTACTAATATTATTTTGGGCGATATATCGATACTTCGATATTGAAATATGAATATCGACGGTCAATATTTTTTAAAAATAAGTTTTCATTATCTATGATCTGTCTCTGTACTACTCTGTAGTCGGTGATTAATAAAAGCAAAGTTTAAAAAGAAAGGTTATGTAAAAATATTACTGTCTTGTTGTAATTAATGTAGTGGGAAAGCACGTGTTTACTCAGTTTTAACTTATTTAAAATCTAGTTACATAGTAATAGTGAACTTCCATAATTATGTTGTCTTCGAAAAATTCTTCTATTGTGTGGACATATTTTAAGAAAGTAACTCTTTCAGTGCCTAATAATCGTAGTAGTCAAACAGCTGAACATATAAAACAACGAGTGTTTTTGAAAACTCTTACTGAGAGTTATTGGTATGCATAGTTCTTTAATGAAAATTCAACAATAATTGTTAAGAACATTTTCATACATTTATAATTTTATTTATTTAATAAATATACTGAATTAAAAACTGTGTAAATCATTTCTGAGCCGACTTAGGATTGTTTTTTTTTTAAACGAAGATAAAAAAAATATCGATCTATCGAAATATCGATATTTTTTTCGATATATCAACTCCGATATTGATATATTTTAAATATCGATATATCGAGAATACGATATTTAAAAATATCAACAGTCCTAGTTCATACGTGCAGTAAAATAATTTCATATCGCTCGGATCAATATTTATGGAAATAGGTTTTAATATATGAAAATTAAGGATTCATCTTTCATCTAATTTACAATGTAAGAAACTTTCAACTTCCGGAATTAGTTGCCGTACTGTATTCGAATTTCAAGTGGATTACATTTGACTATATGAATTCTGGAAACGCATTGCTTGCGCGGTGTAAACTACTGGCAACGCCATCTATTAACACAATTTGGTGAGAAGTATGCAACTAATTTTACTTATATCGCAGATATTAATAGATTTTCTAATATAATTTACATTTTTAGAATTTGTAAGCATGAAATAAGCAACAAGTAACGTTAATAAAATATTTTTTATTTACTTAGGCACTTACTACAGCTTAAATATGAGAAAATAGTGGTTCACCGTTTACGGCGTATAAAAAAAACTACACACCAGAAATCGTTCAAACTAAATTTCGTTCTTAGATTTTATGGTAATGCACATAATATATTTTTTTGGATTTTATCAACCCCATAGTTTAGAAATTAGAGAGGGGGACACAATATTTTTATCTTTGGAAGTGTCTCTCGCGCACTCTATTCAATTCTTAAAAAATTTTTTCAAGCTTTACACATTGATACCCCACAGGTGCGGGTACGATGAAAAAAAATTTGAGTTTCAGTTCAATGTATGGGGAACCTCAATATTTTTTTTTCTGAGTTTCTTATCAAAACTTTATAGCGGTTCACAGGATACATACACTTATAAAGTTTGAATAGTGTGGTGCTCATAGTATCGGAGAAAAAAGGGTGTGCCATACGGACGGACAGACATGACGAATCTATAAGGGTTCCGTTTTTTGCTATTTGGCTACGGAACCCTAAAAAGGGGTAATTTATATATTTACTTTTCCCAGTTTTTAAGGTGAAAAGGAAAAAATTGGTATGCGAAGCGAAAAAGAAGAAGAAGAAGCAGTGTTGCAGTGTTAAAATTATTCTGTTTTCGTTACCAGGAAAGTGGAGCCATGTTATCCCGACTTTAACGCGGGCGAAGCCGCGGGCAAAAGCTAGTAAATAAATAAAGGAACTTACCGTTACTACCATACCAGTACCTACACCCCACAAAATCTTCGTTATATATATGAGGTATACGTTTGAAACACTAACAAGAAATATCTGAAACAAAAAAAATAACTTAGTTTTTTCTATTATTCATAAAAAATATTTATAAGGTACTTAATTTGTACGTAAAACTTAAGCACAAAGGTTTTACAGAAATTGTTCATACATGTTGCATATATCAAATGTATAATTAAACAAGAATACAGAACTCTAACAATGCCTTCAAATATGTAGTATTAAATTTGATTCATATGGTTTATCAAAGTAATTCCTAAATGTATTGAGAAGTCAACAAGCTGTTAGGTTTCCTACGTCTTTATTATGCAGATATCGAATGTAAGCAAAGTTTATTGACAAGCCATTTACAGCTGCAGATAAAAAGTCCAAAGATCCACCGATATGATATCGATTTAAGGTCGCTGGGAGGAAAATGTGTAAAATAATAGAAAGAAAAAAAAAATGCAGTGCTTTTTAATATTGCCAAATTATGAAATTTATTATTATTATACATAAAGTTGCTAATTGATACACGACTACTACAAATTATACAGATCTTTATATCCAAGTCAAGGCTCCTCTTGTACAGCTTTCCAAGCTCTATCCAAGACTTATAGGAAATGTTAATCTTAACTTCAATACCGATATCTACTTACTAGATTATTTTAACTGATAAGCAAAATCACAGACGCATCTACACGAATTTGTTAGTGATTATCACATTTTTTGCGATAGTGGGCCAACCTTGTGTTTTATGGATTAGTATTGTACCTGTCAATACAACACAGATTAAAGCTATTAAGACCTACATGGATTAAATATGTTCGATAAGAAAAATATTTTTTTTGAGAAATGCTTCCGTGGTCGTGGTTCTTAAATGAATTTAATGTAATTATGTCCGATTTTTTCTGGATTACTTTAGACATTGCAGGCTGAATCATCTGATCTGATTGAGAAAAAGATATGCTTGTTAAGGCGTACCTAGACGTCTAGATACGTCTAGGTACGCCTTCAAGCATATCTACGTCACGAGACATGAATTGTACTCGTAGTTATTCAAACATACCAATCCGCATGTGGCCTGTATGATAAGTTACGGCTAAATATTGTTAAGTTACAACAGCCCGATCTCCCTATAGCTACGCTGTCCGGAAAGGCATACGCCCTGGTACAACGTTATAATGATTTTAATATCACCAGGTAACTTTATAAAAAGGAAATATTTTCTTCGATAAACGTTATGTTATAACTTAAATAAAAAACAGATGTTTTGTTACGGTCAGTTTATTCTTACCGTTCCAATTAAGACAGGTAGAGCGCTTGCCAAGATAGTAGTCCTTCTTCCGAACCGATCCGAGATGAGCCTGGACGCCAAACTGCCCACCATAAAGCCAGGCGAGCCTAACGCCGCGATCCATGATATTTGATCCTGTAGCATAAACATAAATAGAAATATATTTAAACATGCTAAAGGTAAAATACAGCGTCGTGGTTCAATGGTGAACTGTTGCCTTTCGATTGGGAGGGCGTAGGTTCAACTCCACCACGTACCAATGTCTTTATACTTTATATGTTCGTTATTCCCACGCTTTAAGGAGAAGGAAAACATCGCTGTACGTGAAGTCGGACAACCCCACTGGGCCTGCGTGGACGACTAATACCGATACCTTACTATATCGTTTACCGTCAGGCTTATGCCCCTCGTTGGAGACGTTTAATGAGCTGATGACCACGATGATGATGAAATTTAAAATAATATGAATATTTACTGACATCGACACAGCACCCTTTAGTCCCAAACTAAGCATTTAGCCTGTAATATGGGGACTAAACAAGAGCCTATATATTTTGTTGTTAATACATACATATTTCATATAAACAGACATGTTTATGCACTCAAATGTTTGCACTGCCCGGGGATCGAACCCGAAATCCTTGATGTATCCATTACACTAAATGAGTCGTCACACAATACACTGATTTTATTCTAATTTGATGAAACGAAATTCCAGTGATACGAATATTATAGGCCAAAACCATTAAGATTTTTTTTTTATTTGATGAACTCAAAGACCATTACCATAATACATGTTGTGATTCAAAGCCTTTTAACCATTTTTGAATTTGAGACATAAGTATGCCCTCGTTAATTACTCTTAAAAATAATATTATTTTCATTGGATTAGATTTAATTGTCAACGTGTTTTGTTTTCATCTCAACTAATAAATTATAACGGAATCTTTTGTTTAGTACGTATTAGGAGTTCAATGATTGATTATTTAAACTGGTAACATATCTCTACCATTAAAAAATATATATTTGATTCCAATAATAAAAATACATACACAAAACCGTAGACTCTTGAATGATGAACTTAAAACAGACTGTTAGGAAGATTTTATATGTGTGTTTTTATTATTTTCCCACAAGATTGTTTATTGATTCTAATTGCATATCTACCTATAGGTCTAACTAAAGTATTTTAATCATTCAAGATCTTGCCAGGCCCTTACAAAAAACTGGTTAAGTAAGTTTATTACTAGGTCAACTCAGTATTTCATCCGACGGTGCCCTGATTCCTGGGCCTTGAATAAGCAGTACTAAATAACACGAATAATAAATTACCCTTTATTATAATCAATATTGTGTATCAATATTATATTATCAATATTATATTGTGCAGGAGGATATCTACCTGGGCCAAACCATCCAACTTGGCCGGCATAACTTCGAGAAGGAGGCTAGTAGGAGGGTTCAGTTGGGCTGGGCGGCATTCGGTAAGCTACGTCATGTCTTAACGTCAACTATTCCGCAATGCTTAAAGACGAAAGTCTTTGAGCAATGCGTCCTACCCGTGCTAACATACGCAGCTGAGACATGGACACTGACTGCGGGATTGGTTCACAAGTTCAAAGTCACTCAACGCGCAATGGAGCGAGCTATGCTTGGAGTCTCTCTTGGGGATAAGATCAGAAATGATTTAATCCGTAAGAGAACTAAAGTTACCGACATAGCCCGGCGGATCAGCAAGTTGAAGTGGCAGTGGGCTGGTCACGTTTGTCGTAGAACCGATGGCCGTTAGAGCAGACGAGTTCTGGAGTGGAGACCGCGTCTTGGCAAGCGTAGCGTAGGACGCCCTCCGGCCCGATGGACCGACGACTTGCGGAAGGTCGCTGGTGGGAGCTGGATGAGAAAAGCGGAGGACCGGGATATCTGGCGCAAAATGGGGGAGACCTATATGGACTGCGATAGGTTGAAGAGAGAGATAATCAATATTAAAACCAAACATTACAACAGCAGCAAGTTACATAAAATAAAACAATTTCTATTTACTTAGGCACCTAGCTACTTCAACTATAGCTTTATTTTGTGAAAATAGTGATTTTAATGACGCATAAAAAACTACAGACGATATCGTTCAAACTAAATTTCGTGGTTAGATTTCTTGGAAATGTTGATAATTTATTTTTATAATTCTAACAATCGCATTTTTTTAACAAGGGTAGGAGGACACACTTCTTTCAACTATGGGAGTGTCACTCGCACAAAATCTTATTTTTTTTATTTTATAGAAACTTTATATATTTTTTTAAGACCTACATTGATACACCATACGTGTGAGTTCGATGAAAAAAATGTACTTATTATTTTCTAAATCACTACTACTCGGTTTCAAGGCCGTGAACTAAATATTACACCCTAAAACTGTCTAGAAATAAGGTCAGCAGGATACCGTCGGCAAAGCAACAAGTCCACCCAGATGTTGAATAGGCAGTTGACCTACTTTGAACATGTTAGGTTTAGGAAAGAACTCATTACCAACAAACGTAATTGGTTTCAATAATTAGCTGTCGTTAAAAAGGATGTCTAATATGTACGGACAGGAAATTATTGGTGTTCTACACGCGCTTTACAAATATTGCATCATTTCGTCCAACATTAATGTTATTTTGTTATCTGAACTCATTTAAATTACAATATACTTAGAACAAGACGTTTTACACAGCTAATAGGTTATCGTAAATTGTTTTACTAAATTTAAATAGTTTACATGACAGTAAAATTAATGTTAAAGATATAAAGTATTGTTGACCTTTCGTAGTCCATCAACTCATGTTTTATGTACGTCATTTATGTTATGATAAATTAATAATATATAAACACACCAACTTTGACTTTGGCTCTTAATTTCGATCTTTCAAAGTTATTATGTGAAAGGCGAAAACAAAAAAATCCACAAAAATCTTGTGTTTACTGGAAATTTGCACAATACGAATTTAAGCTGAAATTACTTAGGTAGATACTTGTGAATAAGCAGAAAGCAATGTGAAACGCTAACGATGTTTACGACTGCCGTGAATTTTTAGGACAATATTTGCATGTTAATTGCACAAACAAAATATGCATAATGACAATTCTAGGTACACATTCCTTCGAGCATCGGTGGCTCAATGGTGTGGACTGTCGCCTTCCTACTAGGAGGGCTGAGGTTCAAATCCCGACACGTACCCCGTACCATATATTTTCGAATTTTCGAAAATATATGTACATTATCCAACGCTGGTGAAGGAAAACATCGTGAGGAAACCTTCACGCACGCCTGCGAAGAGATTCAAAGGTTGTGCGTTAAGTCGTCCAATCCGCATTGGGCCTGCGTGGACGACAAGGCCTTATCACCCTATACGGGCAGGCTCGTGCCCCTCGGTGGGGACGTATAATGAGCTGATGATGATGATACCTACAAAGAACAATAATATTATTCTTCGTTATGAAAAATAAAAATGTTTCAATAACTATTTGGGATCACTGTTTTTTTAATTGTTTTTTATTATATTGTTGTATATTTTTTGACGTTCATAAGTGCATTTTGTAAGCCTAATTTGAATAAATAATTTTGATTTTTTTTTTAATTTTGGTCTGATAGACCGAAGACTTGGTAGGTAGATAGCTTTTATGAGCTGGATGAGAAAATCAGAGGACCAAGAGATCTGATGCAGAATGTGAGAGACCTATATCCAGCAGTGGACTACGATAGGTTGAAGGGAAGGAGAGAGAGAGAGGTACTTTGCACCTTAGTTCATCATCAAATTTGACTAAATAATCGGCATTTATTTTTTTACTAAATATATACACACAACGCCATCTAGCCATAAGTTAAGCGAGAAGACTATAGTATGGTACTGAACAACGGACAAACATACTTATATACATTTTTGGAAATACATACATAGAAAACACCCAGACCAATACAAATAGACATGTGCATGCACACAAATGTTTGGACTGCCCGAGGATCGAACCCAGAACTCTTGGTGTTGTAGCCGACGTCTTAATCATTACACCAAATGGTGACGACCCATTAAGGTATAGGTACAATATAACAGTTGCTCAACCTTTTAACCCTTTAACTTTTAACCCCCGGATATATCCGACAAAACAATGGATTTTCTAATGTGTCTGGAATCCAGGCAGTCAAATTTTATTTCTGCAGTCACATATTATCATCAGCAGGATCAAGTATGTCTGGAACTACGGAGTTAAAATATTGAACATAATTATTTTAAGTCTACACTCGAAGTACGAGACTCTACATCATCAAAATTGCTATAAATTACTCAAATATAACACTGGCATCTTCCAATAAAAGTGTCGTCACTTCTTAAACAATAGCAACCACTTGTTTATTTGTTTTAAAACTAATTGTATGTTTACCGGGCTTAATGACACGACTATGTATATGTATTTTCAATATTTGAATACTTTAATTGCTTTCATAGAATATTCTATCTTTAGTATAACGTTATGTAAGTGCAATTGTAAAATGTTTGTTGATTATGATGAGGAATCAACAAATTCTAAACTATGTACTATAGTCTACCGCAAATGACTAAAGCTTGGGATAAGATTGTTTTCATTAGGAATACTGCCTTTTATATTTAGTCCAGCCTGAAATCCAGCCGGTTAAAGGTTAATCACGTACAAAATTAATAAAGCTCACCGATGTAGATACCTGTGCAAAAATGGAATTTTAGAAGCGTGGAAAATTCGAATCCTATCATCATACTATACGCACGGGGCTTCTTCTTGGTTGGTAGGTATTTGGTCGATAGCCGTGCTAAATAAGTCAGCCGCGCAAGTGCGAAGGATAACAGGTTTACTTTACTTTAATACTACCCTTAAGTCTGATTTAGTTGGAACCGTTCCTTTGGCAAATATAGTAATAAGATTTCCTTGTTTACGAAAATTCGTAGCAGGCCTAATAAAATGTGTACCACTGGAGATACCATAGACTGTAAGCTTTATTAAAAGCTTCGCATAAAAGGTAAGTAGTTATGCCATTACCCTGGTTATTTGCACATCAGTTTCGTTATTGCTCAACTTTGGCAGCACTGGTGCCGTCCAAGTCAAACATACTCCTGTTGTCACCGATGCGAGGCACACTGTAAACAATTTTGAAAATGTTAGTCTCAAGCAATTAACCCATTGAACGCCAGGAATCCAGACACAGTGGAAAATCTATTGTGTCTGGCGTCTTAAGGCGTCATTGGCAGTCAAAATATTAACCAGCCCTAAACGTTTCACTACAGAGCACAGGTTTTTCCGTACATGAAAGCTTTGTCCAACCACCGCACGGGCCCAATATGAGGTGATCTTAATCACTACAGGTTTATACAACACATTTACTAAAAAAAACGTAAAAAGCGGTTGTAAATTTATTTACTTTACAAAAAACCACTTCCTATACATAAATTTTAAGGTTATTTTAAATATTTGCTTTAAGCAAAAAAAACTTAGAAGTTAAAAAAAAAAATGTTACAATGTGAGTCATAATATGGACAATAATTTACAGTCACTGACTCTGTGATGAGCATGATAAGATGACTATGACAAAGACTTGCGGTCATATACCACAAAACTTTACACGTCTATGTTAACAAGCTTCAAGGTAAAAAAATAATATTGAATTACTATCTTTCCGGGGTTTCCTTCACAAAATATCAAGTGAGTCCGCTGATAGTAAAAAGTAACGGAAAGCCTTTACTAGTGCTCCCTCTCCTTATGAAATCGTTGTTAATATTAAGTTTTTATCAAAATATTCAAAAAATAAAAGGTTGACTAGGTGGTAGACACGATACTGAGTTGTCTAGCAAGGTACTACCGCAGTGCCAGATACCGTCCCGTGAAATAAAAGTGCTATGCACTTGTGTTTCGGGATGACGGCACTGTAGCTAGTAAATTACCGGGTATAAGTGACCTATCATGTTGTCTCTGATGTCAGGCGCAGTACGGCATAGGCGGAGAATATAACTGTTTATCAGTTGTTGGTATCCGTTAATGCCGCTCTGTCATGGTCAGGCGTCTCACTTACTATCAGGTGAGCGTCCGGACTGTCCTGTGCACTTTGTAATACAAAGTAAAGATCGGACATAATGTGCATCCTTGTGGAATCTATTTGTAGTACAATGACTGGATATCAGTTTCTTAGTAGAGAACCACACGAGCCTCTCACTTTAAACCTCTTAGCAGCTAGAATTAACATTAAAAAAATTAAGCAATAAAGCAAGAAACTTACCAACATCATGACTTGTGAAGATATTGTCTATACCTTACCATACTAAAAATCTCAGATGATATATAGGTTAATAAATTTAGTTTTTTTTTTAATTTGTCTACGAAATTGCAGGCGGCATCTCCTGATTGTCCAAAAATAAATATTCCGTGCACCACTAAGCATATTTAGTGACTCTTGGGCGCTACCAAATACTCGTAATTCCACAAACCCATACTCGTATCAGAGGCAGTTAACCTATTATAGACACTAACTTAGAGTTATTTTTGACGGCCCATTTAGTGTTATAAATCAACAAGGGTTCCGGGTTCAATCCTAAGGCAGTACAAACATTTGTGTGCATCAACATGTCTAATTGTAATGGTCTGGGTGTTTTCTATGTGTAATATGTATGTATTTAAAAAAAAATGTATATAAGTATGTTTATCCGTTGCTTAGTACACATACTACAGGCTTCACGCTTAACTTGGAGCTACATGGCGCTGTGTGAATGACAGTGGACATTTATTGTTATTATTTTAATTAACTGAACAAAAAGCAAACACCTTGACAACATTGAGCAATAATGACGCGATCTTAAATTCGGTGTGAATTGTCTCTTATGGTTCTTAATCCTACAATGATAAAAGTACACTCATACACTTGAATATGTATGGGGCAGACATTACTTGGCCCCAATGTTGATAAAGAAATCTAGACACGACTCATAGTTGCAACATATTTTGTACTCATTGTAAATGATTAGTAATGTATGCTGTTGTACTTAGATATGTACATGTTCTTTTATTTATTTGTACTGATAACACGTCTAAACATTTTATAACAATTATTTTAAGTATTTGCATCTGTTAAATATACTTTTAGATTATAACTATTTACATTCTGTAGCTGCTGTAATCTTTGAATATATAAAAGAAAATTGTGTTACTCAACTTTGTAGTATATTACAATGAAAATAAAATTAACAATGTAGAAAATAACACTGATTGTGTTGGTAATATTAAAATTATGGTTAATATGAAAATTGTGTCAAGAACGGCAGAACAGATTGGCGGAAAAATTGATGTAAGCGGCCGTGCGTAGCACGTGTGGAAAATCACAACAAACAATAGATGAATCTATTGTCTACGCGCGTGCTACGTTCGAGTGTTATTTAATTATGTTCCAAGTATTGAATATGCAGCAACAATATCTAATTTTATTTATAAGTGTCGTGCTAAGTGCTTTGAATCCACATTTATTATTCGCACTGCGAAACTGTGAAATTCATTGCCAGCTTATGTATTTCCCGAGGTGTACATTTGAATGTCTTCAAGTCGAGTAAATAGGTTTCTTCTAGGTCAGCGTGCTTCATCCTAGATATCGTCGATGCTTAACACCAGACAAGGCGTAGTCAAACGCTGGCCTACTTAATGTAAAAAAACTGGTAAAGCTTATTCATTAAAACTTCTAAAAATATCTATTTCACCAGACAATGACGTTCTTGGTTCAAAACTAGAATGTGCGTTTAATAACATCTGCTATAAACAGAAATGTCCTTGAAAACAACTAACGCCTATACGTCTATACAACAACAATAATTAATTGATTTCGGCGCAATAAATATGCGTAGGACCGAGCTATAAACTATTTTATTTATATTTCGTAACAGTTATGAGGTTTGATGTATTTGAAAACCTTACCCAGGCCTATTGACTTTTTTAATATTAGACATTACTGCTGGTGTAGTAATCTTTTGATCTGATGGATTAAAATACAAAACAAAAATATATTGAAAAAAATCATACCAGATTCGTATATATTAATTCGTATACTCATTAGCTAGTATTGCTATTTTACCGACTGTAGGTATATTTTTAAATGAAATCTTAATTTATAGTTTTTGTATTTTAAAATAAATTCCATTGCCATATTTGACACAAAAGTAGTAGATATTCTTAAATTTCATTTTTAATCAGCATTTTTCCCTGCTAATTACTTCGCTTTTTCATATTTTTAAAGATACTTAACTAGTTTCATCACACCATTTATTCTTATGTAAAACTTAAACAACTAAAATAAAGGATCCAATGAGTTTATGAATTATTTAAATGGTTTTCAAATAGGTAGTGTGTGTCCATTAAAAAGTAAATAAGTGAGAATTTTAAATTAATCCATCATAGGTACTAGATAGGTAGGTTATATGGAATTCATGTTGTCAATGCAGAGCGAAATTATTATCATGTTTTTCTAAATATAACGAACAGCCAAATTTTGCATACTCATTACGAGTCAAGGTTTTGTTTATATTACGCGAACTGGCTGGATATAAGATTAAATAATGTGACCTTAGTAGGTATTGCTTACATATTACTGAGTTAAACGGTAAAGGTAATCTATCTTTTGCCAACCTTAACATTTATGCTTTCTGGTATAATGACTAAATAATGCAAGCTTCGAATTTATTATTATTCTTCTTCTTATCGAGGAGATATAATCAAAGACAAACCAATTTAGTCAGGACATTGCAGCTTGAATCACCTTTTGTCTGATAACAAAGAGGATTCCGTGCTTCAAAAAGTGCGCTAGGCCGTCGAGCCCGGGCCCGTGCCTACCATCTTAGGAACGTAGAAGTAGACACCCACCAATTCGCATTAGGCCCGCGTACTATGGGCCAATCTCCCCATAGCTTAACTGTACGAAAAGGCCTATTTTCTGCAGGTGCGATGACAATCTGATGATGATAATCATATATATGAAGAACCAGTGTCCAATAAGGTGTTATATATTTCAAACAGCGTTAAAGTCTTAGATGGTTTATTTGTAAGGACAGCCGTACAGGGACTGCTGCGCCTTCCATAGCTTTATCTTTCTAGACCAACTAGAGACGATAATGAAAAGTTTCACAAATTGTCGTCCTTGGCATTTCTGAAATGGCAGACGGATTCTTTTGGCAAGTAGCTGATGTAATAAGGAAACCTTAGGCTACTTTTATTTGCGAAAAAACCTTTTTATATAGAAAAATAAAGTAATGTTGTTCCACGCGCGGAGGCTTGCTTGGCTTGCTCGCGAGAAAGAAAAAAAAGATGCACTTTTGTTTAACGAAGCGATTTTATAAATAAAAAACTAATTTAAACGCCGTTATTTTTATCATAATTATCGCAACACTCATGTTCATTGCGCGAGTCTAATACAATTTAAATTCAAGTAGGTACTTACCGAAAATACTCGAATCGAGTTATATTTGATCATTTTTATTAAAACCAGGAAACGAGGGATTGGCCACGTGTGATCAAGGTTAGGAGCGCGGTCGTGCCCATGTATATTTGCACTTGATAAACACAATGTTTATGCAACTTGTGACGATTTTACCAATGGGGGAACGTGTATTATAAGGTTGCCTAAGTTCGTGCTTGTTTATACTAGATAAATCAAACATTTGGGCCCGTATTCTAGAACGAGACTCAACGTTGATCTTTAGTTAAATAGAGTTAGAATAGGATAACGCTATATTCGATGAAAAGTGACATCCCTTTCTAAATGTTTTTAAGTAAAGATTAATGATTGTTGCTCTTAAAGTATTGCTGTGTATTATCTTATGAAGCAACTGCAGTATAATTGCACTTTACGACACTGAAATATTATGGGTGACAGTAACCACCCACTATCAGGTTGGCTGGCTGCTCATTAGCTTTATCATAAAAATGCTGTGTTCCGAGCTGAAGGGTTTAATGTTGACTTGATTCCTTGATTACGTCATAAGTTAGTAATTTCTCTGGAATCCCACGTTGGTGTCATTCGTTATCACTAATCACTTAGAACTTAGAAATTTCTTAAACTAATTTTACACTGAGCTTGGAAAAGTTCAAAAAGCTTGTAACAGTTATACACTGTAATGGGGCTCCATCCATTAACCTCCCCAATAAAACATGTTTTAATTGATATGTCATTGATAGTAGTCGGTTTGTCCCACATTGGAATGTGGTACGATTATTATGTTGGAACATCACACCATCGTGTATAAGAAATATATTTACGGTTTGGAAGTACTTCATTATTGTTATTTATAAAAGGAATAGATACTCGTTGTTTAAAAAAAACTTCCCAAGCATGCTTACAAAATTCTAAATTTGAATTAATGTAACGTTCTCCCACATTTGAATTACTCACCGGCGAACGTTATTAAGTACTGCACTTTTCTGTTTCCCTGCGACATCCTCCTAATATTTTCACTGTTTTAAAAAAAAAGAAATTTACGCAGTCTTTTGTGTCTGTCACATCACTTAATGAAAACTCCAATGGCCGTTTAGTATCGACGCGTTGTGCGTATAATGACCGCGGATGCGACCAGCCAGGGCCGCTATACTACGATTCTGATAAGCGTGCCGGCTACTTATCGAGTTGTGACGTAAACGCACGTGCTATATTTGACAAGCTTTCGGGACATACAGCTAGGGTTCCCAATAATGCTGTGAAAAACATCATAATACTGAATAGTACTTGTATTGTGTATCTTAAGAGAGAGAGGATGACAAATGATGAGCGATTGAAGTAACCATATTGATCTTTAATATGGTTTTTAAAAACATATCGGTTCAAAAAGATTAGGAACATGTACGATTATTATGCTTGTAATATCTGCTCTGAGTCTGTGCTCAATTTTAAATAAAGATTTATATCAATATTTTATAATATTATAGGACTTGGGTTAGGACGACATACTAAGTATTGTACGTACGTACATACATACTTGAATCTTGACGTAAAGTTTCCTATGAGTTTTTTGCTGTTAGGAGCTCTACTCTTCGATCAAGTTTCTATGATCGAAGACTCTACTACTTAGCAAGTGACGAGTGCAGACCAAGGCGCAAAAGGCTCTTCACTTTTATTATATTCTTTCCGGATCAGCAAAAATAAATTAAAACTACTGCATGTCGGGTATCTGTTTCCAGTGACCTTATTTTAGATATGACTCATACATAATAAAGTTGTGAGCACAGCATTACTAATAACTAAAATCTTAATTTCTAAATTTAAAATAAATAAGTTTATTTATTGTTTTAAAATTTTATTGTTCTGCAATACTGTTCTTTTACATTTTATTTCTTGATAAAAAAACAGGCAACCCTATATGGATACAGTTGTACTGCTCCGACGTTTGGGGGCTCGCCGTTTACGCATTTAGCTCGAACGCCCATGTCTAAAGAATTTCACATAAACTATAGATGTTTTTATAAAGTTCTACGTACTGTTTTATAAATAATAGTCGGTCACTCTTAATAAATTCATTTTTCGTTACATTTTGTTCCCGCCTCGTCGAGCGCGAAGCTAACACTGCCGTACTATGCTTTATTGGAACCATTCGCCACATTTTCAAACCCTTATTTGAGAACCACTGGGTAAGAACAGAATGCAGAAATTTTCGTCATCCAATAAGCTATAATAACGAACTTAAAATCCCAAATGTCAAGTGTATAAGTCATTTTTAGTGGCGTGAAGTCGCCCAATCAGTATTGGGCTCGCGTGGAGGAAAAGGCCTAATCACCCTTTACGGGTAGACTCGTGCCTCTCTCGGCAGGCACGAGTCTACCCGTAAAGTGTGAAGACGGCTCGACTGCATGCATAGCAGCTAGCGCGTTAGCTGAGACCAATCTGCGCTCGCCAATTGCCCCGTGAAGCTGTAAAGGCCATCTGCGGCCAACAGCAGTAGGCAGTTCGAAAAAAAAATAAACAAGCGTGTTCGATTTACTATCACAATGGTCAGAAATTAGATAAGTAACCGAAAAATATTATCACGAGTCCCTTCGAGCTGTTGACCGGGCCGAAGGGTGACAATGCGGTATCAATGGGTCAGTCAGCTCAACCATAGTGGAACAACGCACGTAATGTTTCATCAAGTTACCACATTGCATTGTAGTCACAATATTGGAATCACTGATGCATCTACTGTTACAGGTGTGTCTATCAAAAACAAACTCATAAAATATCAAATATATCATAAAAATAACACTCCACATTGAATCGTCAAAAAAAATAATTTTTAATTGTGTGTGTGATATTTTTACTAACCATGCCCTTGTGGGCATTACGCTTGATTGCGAAATTATAAATATAACCAGTAAACGCCAGTGACACCTTAAGGAATTAAAGGCGTCACAAAAAATCGATTTTATATTGTTTTTTGTGTATCTGTTAATCTAAAATTAAGTGCCAGAAGAACTATAAACGAAAGAAAAACCATATATAGTCAAGACGTAGATTGTCATTTGTTCATGAGTATGTAAGATTGGGTAATAAAGCAGATAAAGTTAGCGTCGATAAATGTATGAGTGGGGTCAGGGTTACATTAACAGAGATATAAACTTGAGGTCATTGATAAGAAAAGGAAACATGTACTCAAGTATTATGGTTTGTATTCGAATTTAAGTTATACATATACCAAAGGATTATAGATATTAGAAGCGTCCATTTATAAATAAAGTGAAACTTGTCAAGCGATTAGTTGTGCCATTGGATAGGGTTAGTAGTCGATACGCACAAAATTCGTACGCACGAATGTGTGTACCGACCACTTTCAATAATAATATAACTTTAATACGCCTTTCATTGTGTGCTAATTGACCCTCTTAAAAATTGGTAGTACGCTTTTCGCACAAACCAAATTAAAATTATTTTTTTTTAAAAGTATCGTTTAAATGTAGCGGAAAAGAATGGTAAAACAAGAAAAATATCTACATTTACCTACAAAGGTACATAGAAAACAATAAAATAAAACACAATGCATATAAATATGTAAATGATTTAATCTCCTTAAAAATAAATTATATATACTTTTTATGTATCTAAATACACACAAATATGTGTTCAAAGCCCCCCAAAGTCGTTCACATAGCTACCTATATGCGATTACAATACGTACAACAATTACCTATAATACACTTTTAATTTACTGTACTTGTACCATATGAAACATTTGAGATAATATGGATATTTTAAGCACCTTTTTTCCATTTGTCATTGTTTTTATTTAAATCTGATTACACTTTGACCTCACACAGCATAAGAATAATCAGTCTTTATTTACAAATAACTTACAAAGGCAGCCACCAGATAGGCCATTGGATTAATTGCTAACTTTATTCTTTGAAATAATAATTAAAATTAAAGTAACTAATCGTATTAATTAATAATAACATTTTGCCTCTACAATAAAAGATCATGAGAACTTTTGTTTTTTTTTATAAATTGTGCCATTACGATGTTTTGTGTTAAAAAACTATAATTATATTCTTACTTCCGGAAAGACATATTATGAAGCATTATTAGTACACACTCGTACATTAACTTACATTTGTGTTTTATATAACAACAATGTTCTCATGATATATAAATTGCTTATTTAATTAAATTTCTTTATAAAAACTAACATATTTTTAGCAATTATATTGTGATAAAACTATAGAAATTAGCAACATACAGACTAAATAATAGTTAAGTTATACTTAACAGATTAAAAATATATATTTTGTGAGCCATATACAAACGAGTATATGGCTGATATGGCAGTGGGTTAAACAATCAATCATCATTACCTTCATTTACCTATCTAAGAATAATAAACAATAAATTTCAATTTAACTAAATAGTGCGTCATCATAATTATCTCCACATTGACTAACGATCATATAAAAAATATTTTACGTTTTTGTTACATTAAGTAATAAAGTTTGAAGATATAATATGATGTGACATAAATGTAACAAATAAGATCAAACGTCGCACATATTTTTGCGGACCCATTTGGTGCTGCGGTTGAGACGTCGGCTGCTACACCAAGGGTTCCAGGTTCGATCCCCGGGCAGTAAACATTTCTGTGCATGAACATTTCTGTTTGTAATGGTCTGGGTGTTCTCTATGTATAATATGTATCTATTTAAAAATAATATAAATAAGTATGTTTATTCGTTGTTTAGTAACCATAATAACTCCACGCTTAACTTGGGGCTTATTTTTTGTTTTTATATGAAGTTCTATCATAAATACTTACGTGAATAGGTTCATTCGATACGAATGAATCTGAAATGAGATCACATGTCATAAATATGAATATATTAAAGTTAAGATTTCTTTAAGCACATGCTTCCATATTAATTTCTTGGTTCAACATCGAAAACATTTAATAGCTTTTAAGCCTACCCGTCGATGTAAGTTAATTTAAAATTATCAACCGCCCCGAATTCAAATCGCTGTAAAGAATTTATATGAGTAATATTTTGTTTCTGTGATAATGTTTTTTTATTAAAATGTTTGTTTTAAAATGTATGTCGCATTGCAAATTCTGGATATTTTTTTCCATGAAGTAATTATTGATGGAAATTATGAGTTAAAATTGTAATCAAATTTGAGTTTTAAAATTTAATTATAAAAATAGAAGTATTTTAATGAAACGATCTTGTAAGACAATAGGTTTTAACTTATTTGTCAGATTGAAATTTAATAAAAATCTTTAATTAACAATTTTCATAGATAAAATACCTTGATTTATATCCGTATCAATATAATATCAGTCTTCATCTACTTACATCACAAAGTTTTATTTATCAAGTACTTAACCAATTAATTACAAAATATGTATATATAATTATAAACGACTGACATCGACTCGATTAAGTTCCTGCATCTCCGTATCTTTTGTATCGTTAATTTGAGATTTATCAACATCTTTAACTTCACTCTGTTCATACATATCACCTTGAAGCATTATCTGTATCTCTCTCAAACTCTTCCCTTTCGTTTCCGGCACGCACATGAAAGAGAATACCGCACCAATCACCGCGATGCCGCCGTAAATCCAAAACACACCGCACAGTCCTGAGTAGTTTTTCAACTGTGCGTAACCCTTTGTCACGATAAATGCTATGATGCCGCCGAATATGTTCAAAGACGTCAACGCGATCGCCTTTATGTTCAGAGGGAATATCTCTGCAGGAATCACAAATACTATCGAACCGTATCCAAGAGTCGAGACGATGCTGGAACCCAATATGCCAACAAAAGGTACCCAAGCATGCGGAGTTAGTAATTCTTGGTCCATTTTCAGGATTTCTTGGCAAAAGAAGTAGGCGCCAGCCAGGAAATGACATATGCCCGTTCCGAGGAACGAATAGATGAGAAGTGGACGTCTCCCGACTCTATCCGCAATTGCGGATGATATGATACCTGGAACCAAGTGGAAAAGCATTCCTGTTATATGTGTAATTGTATAGCATTTTGGTAAAGTTGTGGCGTGTGATAACTTCAGATTGTATTATGAACACCCCTACTCTTGCCACGGGTGATGTAGAACAAAACAATACTTCGAAACAAAACTTTCACCAGAAAATAGATCGCAACGCCCTCTCCTTTCCGACTTCCAGACTTAGAGGTTATGGTCACACTCTTAGTAACATGGAGTAGGCCTTGGCTAGCAGCGTTCTAATTAAGACACTTAAAAAACATTAAAAATATTTCATTCTTTCTTACGTTACATATGATGAGAAAAGGCACATATCTAACTTTTATTAGTTAGATCTGTGCCCTTACTCTTTCACAATTATTGATAACATAATTTTCATACAGCTATAATTTCAACTGGAAGATGAATGGATGGAGGAGGACTGGATGGAGAACTTATGATTTTAATGTGTGACCAGAGCCTCGTTTACTATTCAGAAGGACGTACAATATATGCTTAATTATAAAAAACTCTTTTATAAGTTAGAACCCTAATTTATCACACCATACCAACCGTTTTATTTTTCAATTTAACGATACAATTAAGGTTATTTTATTTGAGGTTAAAGACGATCACTTCACATCAAATAAGATACAAATACAAAACTCTGGATTACCTGTAATGAACCTTAATCCACCGAAGATAATGAATACAGTAGTCAATTTGATCTCAGACTTGGTGTCGGCCATGATGCGACCCAGATAAAATTGCACCATCATCACTCCGGACATAATCTGCTCCAACTTTAAACCTGTAATTTGAAAACACACCGATTTAAACTTCTTCACTTAGAACTGCCTCAGTGAGTTCGAATACCATGAGGAGTTCGTACAATGCGACTTTGACTTTGAGCAATCTTACCCAGCTCGGTGAGCTTGGTTAGAACATTGCAAGCTTATTTATCTGTCTGTCTTAAAAGAAAGACGAGTACACGCTTTGGAGGGCATGATAAGCTGACGGTTCGGTATTTATTCCGAGATTATTATTTTTATTTATATTGTTTTTAGGTTCATAAGCGCTTAATTATTTCAAGATTATGACTTTAACTTGGTCTCAACGCTGCATAAATTCGATTATTAATATAAAAATGATGAAATCAAATAAAATTATACGAGCGTTAGTAGTAGCCCCTCGGTGTAATGCCCCTCGGTGTACGTCTTATGAGATGATGATGATTATAAAAATACGTTAAAGCCCATTGCAAAGTTAAGCTACACTGACACCTGCGTCGGTTTGGTTGTTTATTAATTTGACTACCAAGTCGATAAATTTAAGACAATATAAACTTCAGAGTAGCCGATACCCACATATTTCCCAAGATTAAAAGATTTTTTATAAAATATCGAGGTCAGCGACAAGCAGACAGACCACTTAATGGTAAGTGGAAACCGCCACCAATAATATGATTGTGACACTTGAGAGGTCATATTTCAATAACTTGAAAGCTTGAAGTTTGTTTAGGTCACCTAATGGGTGTTTTCTATGTATTATATGTATGTATTTAAAAAAATGTATATAAGTTGTTGTTGTATGTTTATCCGTTGTTTAGTACCCATAATACAGGCTTCACGCTTAACTTGGGGTCAGATGGCGCTGTGTAAATGTCAGTGGATGTTTATTATTATTATTAAGGGGCAAATGGAGCTCCCAAAGTCACTCAATGCGCAATCAGAAATAATGTAATCCGTAAGATAACTAAAGTTACCCACATAGCCCGCCGAATCGGCAAGTTGAAGTGGCAGTGGGCTGGTCACGTATGTCGCAGAACCGATGGACGTTGGAGGAGACGAATTCTAGAGTGGAAACCTCGTCTTGGCAAGCGTAGCGTTTTACGCCCTCCGGCCCGATGGACCGGCAACAAAGGTCGCTTGTGGCTGGATGATAAAAGCGGAGGGCTGGGATGTCTGACGCAAAATGGGGAAGACCTATATCCAGCAGTGGACAGCACTCTCGATCAT